>PVIH01003616.1:51699-157063 GCA_004025045.1 Sigmodon hispidus
AAAAAAAAAAAAAAAAAAAAAAAAAAAAAAAAAAAAAAAAAAAAAAAAAAAAAAAAAAAAAAAAAAAAAAAAAAAAAAAAAAAAAAAAAAAAAAAAAGACAAAAAAAAAAAAGATCAAGGAAAAAGATAATAAAGCAGGTTTCATAAAAATGTAAAACTCTTATCAAAAAAGTTTAAAAGAAAAAAGACAAGAATCAAGTAATAGAATGTTTAAGAATGTTGAATATGCTTGAATGCCCTTGAATCTGGAATATGTAAGAAAGTCCAAGAATACAACTGTTAAGAATAAAACCACAGGGCCAGGCAATGGTGGTATAAGACTTTAGTTCTAGCACTTGGGAGGCAGAGGTAGGTAGATTTCTAGGGGTTTGATATCAACCTGGTCTACAGAGAATGTTCCAGGATAGTAAAGCTACACAGAAATACCTTGTTTTGGGATGGCAGAGGAATTAATTAAAAAATAAAACCACGACACATGCAAGGTGTGTGTGTGCTTCACCAAAGATGCTCATACTGTAGATAAGTAGCATTAACACCATATGCCATTGAGACCCGATGGCAGAAACGCTCACAGGATACAGGCACACAGTCCATACACTATGGAAGTAAGAGTAACTTACTGTCTATACACTTTGTGCTGTTAAGTATGGAGAAACTGAAACTCCCCAGAATGTAAAATGGTGCAACACTGATAGAAAGAAGGCAGTTGAGCAATTTCTTAAATATTAAATATACATCTTGTTGTGGGAATTCAGTCCTTTCAGTCAAGGGTATTGGGATGACAAGCCCTAGGACATGGTCTTGCCTGAGTACATGATTGGATAAAAACTGAGGGACGGTCACACACTCTTTCTCTCAAGTGGTCAGCAGGCCAGTTGGTTCCTATTGCCCCTGGGCAGAACAGAGGACAATGACAGATGGATTAGCAGTGATGTCTACTTTGTTCTGTGTCTCAAATGTACCTTATTGATTTCTTTTTCCCTAATAAATTTTATCTAGTCCATTGAATTGATGTCTACTTTCAACACCTACATTTTTGAAGGTATCTGTCTAAAATCTATGAAAGCACATGTCTACAGGCAGGCTTATACAAAGCTGTTCAAAGTAGCTTTACTGATAGGTCCTAATTGGAAAGAATATAACCATGTATAAGAGGTAACATAGAGGTGAAGGATAAATAACTTGAAATACATGGGGTGGGGGTAATACACCTTTAATCCCAGCACTAGGGAGGCAGAGAAAATAGGTGAATCTCTGAGCTGGAGGTTAGCCTGGTCTACAGGGTGAGTTCCAAGACAGCTACAGTTGGAAACTCTATCTCAAAAAACCTCCAAAAACAAACTAACCAAAAAAAAAAATTACAAAATAGCCTCAGCAGAATACAATACAACAAATAAAAGGAACAATGTGATAATACAGAAACTTCAAGACAACTATGCTGGTGAAGAGAAATTAAACCAAATATAAAAGAGGGCCAGTAACCCAGCCCACAGGTAAAAATGCCTATGGCTAACCTGAGTCAATCCCTGAAACCCACTGCCTTCTGACCGCCACACGATGCCAGGGCAGGCGCTGGATGGAGGCATACAAACACTGATTTTCTAAAAAGACCTCCATTCTTTTGTGCAACTGACAGTTGATGTAACATACTTCTATGTAGTACTCTTTCTATCAATAAGGAAAGAAGGATTTCTCAAATTTAGTCAACAAACCTGTCACTAAGCTTTCCCAAACATCAAAAAGCTTGCCTCTTTGCCTCCTCGAGATCTACTCTCACATTCTGGTCCCTGAAAAGAGAATCCCACTCTCATACTAAAACTTTTCATACTAAATATAAATTTATATTCATATTAAAATATAAGCCTTTGCTAATAGCAGTGACTTTTCTGTCTGTTCTGTTTTAATAAAATTAAACTGAAAAAAAGGGAGCATTTTCTTTTCCCTTTAGGGAAGAGAAGGAACAGAGAGCCAATGAAAAGTTCAGGTAGTGCTGTGTACTGGTGACTGCATAAGGGAACACAGCCTGAATGTGCTTGTTTAAGAATGTTATATACAAACACAAGCTGATTTTGGCTAAGTACAATGAAGGGGTGGTAATAATAAGACCACAGACTCTTAAGTTAGGCCAAGAAAAAGTATTTAGCAGAATGAAGGTTCTGGTAGTTGATTACTAACTATACTTAAGCTTCAAAGTAAAAGAACTGGGGATAAAGGACCAGTGGGGGATATACAGCAAAATATTTACATTCTAAATCTAGGAAGTGATATAGTTATTGATGAGAAACGAAAAAAGGACCACTGGAGACAAGATGGAGAACTCAAGGACTATGTGAGTAATCCACGTGGACACTGATGGGAGTTTAGTAACAGCAAGAAAAGTATAAGGAGCTAAAGTCTAAAATGAACAAATATGTGTGACAAGAAGACACAGGAAGTAACATCTATTAACATGAGAAACGTGAAGAAGCTAAAAATAGTACTGAGAAAAAAATGACCCCTAGAAGCCATCATTTGTGAGGACTCAACACATAATGGGATTAGTTCTGATGATCTCTTTGTGGAAAAGATGTGGGTAATCACCCTAATTATAGCGTGTAATGTGGCTACTCAAGAGCCTGAACTAGCTCAACCAACTCTTGCTAGCTGTCTGATATGTCTTCTTATGTAAGATGCAAATAATAATGGGACTGACTTGCTAAGGATACTGAGTTAACACACCTGGCATTGAGGTATATATTATATCACTATAATACTATACTAATAATAAACTCACATAGCATCATTAGTAGTACTGGTTGTACTACTTTTGAAAAATCTGCAGTGGTGGGGATTAAATAAGCATCACTAACAAAGGAGCATCTTAGAAACACAAGCAATTAAGTCCACCTTTAGTCTCATTGCAGACAGAATCCAAGTGGTCTTGAATGATCAACCTTCTCACAAAATGCTTTATATTTTTACAGAAAAAGTTTACTACAAACTGCCATGTTAGATTCAATAAGTATGTGCCTCATAAAATACTTCTCAACCCTTATGATGATTACAAGTTGAACCATAAGTGTTCAATAAACAAAATGACTAAAAATTAATCTTAGCGGAAGAATTAAAAATAAAATTTAGAAAATGAACTGATACTTGTTGTGGAATAATTCTCTTGCACACTGTAAAAATTTGTCACTTGAATTGGTTTAATAAAACGCTGATTGGCCAGTAGCCAGCTGGGAAATATAGGTGGGGCAACCAAACTAAGAACAATGGGAAGAGGAAGGACAGAGTCAGGAGTCGCCAGCTAGAGGCAGAGGAAGCAAGATAAGAATGCTGTACTGAGAAAAAGTACCAAGCTGTAAGGCTAAACATAGATAAGAATTATGCATTAATTTAAGTGTAAGAGCTAGTTTGTAATAAGCCTGAGCTACCAAACCGGCTCAGGAATAAGTAATATAAGCCTCTGTGTGGTAGTCTGGGAAGAAGCTGCTGGGTATTTGGGAGTTGCTGGCAGGACAGAAACTTTCATCTACAGACACTAGCCAACAAATAAATTCATAAAGCTTTGAGTTATTTTTTTCTTCACTTTAGTGATAGTTCATTTTAGAATTACCATCATGGGGGCTGGAGAGAGATGGCTCAGTGGTTAAGAGCACCGTCTGCTCTTCCAGAGGACCCGGGTTCGATTCCCAGCACCCACATGGCAGCTAACAACTGTCTGTAGTTCCAGTTCCAGGCAAGCACCAAGGCAAATAAGTAAATAAATAAAGTTTTTTTTAAAAAAAAAAAAAAAAAAAAAAAAAAAAGAATTACCATCATGATCACCAATAACAGTATTTTTAAAGTATGCTTTAACAGTCAGGGTTTGTTACCAAATGGACATTCAATATAGAAAACTGCAAAGCACAGACTGGCTGCAAGGAAACCTCAAGTGAGAGCAGTGGTTCTCAACCTTCCAATGCCACAACCCTTTACAGTTTCTTATGTTGTAGTGACCCCCAACCATAAAATTATTTTGTTTCTACTTAACTGTAATTTGCTATTATGAACTATAATATAAATATCTGTGTTTTCTGATGGTCTTATGACCTGTGAAAGGGTGATCCGACACCTTTCCCCCAACGGGTCATGACCCATATGTTGAAAACCAAAGTTACCATAGCATTCCAGGTTGACTAGCAGGAGCACTCCAGCCACTGTAATAAAACATTCAATGAAGCCACAGAAACCAGACAGCCTTATGGAAGCTGTGAGCTTCAAAGGATTCAACCATGCTGCACAAATCCAATCATCCTAACAGCGGAGCCCAGCCAGAGAGCAGAAACAAGGGTTTCCATTTGTATGTCCAGACAGGCTTACCACCTACATTGAAGTAAAGGCCAGAGCTCCAAGACAGGTGTGACAGTTGTTAATACAGCAAAAAACCTTAACAACAAACATGCACACCAACGTCATGGCCAATATCTAATGGCTTATATAAAAGGGGAAGGTAAGAAACAAATACAAGCTTGAGGAGGTCAGGTAAGAGCAGGACCACTTATTACTGCTTTTAATCCTTGAGGAAAGCAAATGGAGCAGAATGCCGACATACATACATATTCTCCTTTATTGAGATAACCATTTGCTGATATAAAAAGGATGGAAAGAACAAACAATGTGGCATGCATGGTTCTACTCACTTCTACATGAGAATAAGAGCAGAAGGAGGAGTAGGAACGTCTTTTCTCAATAAATCATCTCTACACATAACTTCTCAAAATGTCTTTTGTCTACTGTCTCTTAGGTAGAGATAAAGTACTGATTCCATCTGATGGTTAAGACATAATAAAACATTTAATAATATTGCCCATAAACCGCAATAAAGTTAAGAAAATAAAAATTTCCCAAGTACCTGATATCCACTTTTTATAAACAGAAAAACAACAACAAAAACACTAAACAGTAAAAAGTATTAGTTACAAAGGAAATGTTTAGAAACTCTTTAGTTACTCTGAACCTATACAAAAGTCTACTACCAACTTCTATCTATTTCCTTTCAGGGAGTCATGCATGGGCTTGCTATGTACACAGTCTAGGCTGGCCTCCTGTCTCTGCCTAGCATTACAGCACTACAGATGCTAACTACCACATCAAGTTCTATCACTAACCCTTATCCTATGGTGCTAAGAAATCACACTTGGGTCCTATGCACAGGGACAAGTCCTCTACCTCTGAGATTTACTCCAACCTAATACCAACCAATGTATTACTTTGCCCATCCCTCTCCAAGAAAAAAGTAAGGTAAACTGATGCCTTTAACCTCAGCACTTAGAAGGCAGAGGCAAATGGATCCTCCATGTTTGAAGCCTGTCTACTATACATAGCAAGTTCCAGGCCAGGTAGGACTAAATAATGAAACCCTGTCTGAAAAACAAAACAACAAATACAAAGTAGGCATCTGTAATAAGAAAAATATTTCAAATATATGCCATGGTCCAATAGTAAATACAATAGTAAAGCAAATATAAACATTTCTGTACATAGCACACTTAATTTGCATGACTATGCTAGTATTCTGAACTACCTGCTGATACTTCTCAGTGATCCAAATGATTTATACACTGAACAGTACTTGTAGAGACAGAAACCAACCATTATTATCCACATCTTGTGCAAAAGAAATTAAGTTCTACTTTTATATACATTTCAGAAACCATTATGTTCCATCTTAACATTTTTCTTTTTATAACTAGCAAGAATTAACAGGTATACAACAAAGTGAAAATAGGAAGAAATGGTTTGTGCAGACCAGGGACATGGATTTATAACCTAGGCACATAATCCTGTGAGAGTATATGACTTCGAAGGAACTAAATCTAACTTCCTGATTTTATCCTAGGATTTTTGTTTTTATTTTTTGTCTATAGAACAGAATCCCTTGCCTTATAATGACATCCTTGAAAAAGTGCTTGAGTAACTGACACAACAAACACTGACGCTAAATAACTCTTTAAAGATATATAGTAGTATTGCTCCTTCCAGACAGACTCATGCTCATCAAGTCCTTCCTGCCCATCCAATACAAAGGGACAATAATACAGCAAACTCCAGTTACACACTGTGTCATTTACTCAGGACCTCTACGTAACAGTTTTTAAGTGTACATTTCATGAGGCATCAACCTCCTGTCTAATGTACTATTCTTCTGCTACACCTGAGGTCCTGCAAGCATAAGACATTTAAGCAAAAGCATCTTCCTACATCCCTGAAACATCTGTACAGTAAACTGCTTTTCTCCTTTTTCCTACCTAAAATATGTATGCTGACCTAGAACATTTAGTTTCCCAACTTATCTAAGCAGAAATAATAAATTCAGTGATCCAACTTCTCAATATATATAGGCCACAGGTCAAGAAATTACATCTTGTGAATTAAATCTGGTCTACAGTCTTCTTTGTAGATCAAGTATTGAAATAGCCATGCCTACTTGCTTTACTAGTGTCTGACTAGTTTAGGCTACAACATGTGTATTGATCAGTTCCAACCAGGACCCTAAAGTATTTACATCTCATGATTCATTGAAAACATCTGCTGGTTCCTGCTGATCCCTAACAGAGGAGCAGCATGGACCAACAATGACACCCCAAGCATCCACGAATAACACCAAAAGAGAAAAACTGAATCCTATTTTAGATGAAGGCATTGTAAAGTACACAGGAAATAACGCTCTAAAATGAAGGAAGTCTGTCACTGGAGGCAAACAGACATTATTGCATGGTGCTGTCAAGGGGAAATAGGGCAGTTTTAAATGACAATCTCTTACAGTGATTCCTGCTTGCTTTCAGTGAACGATTTCTGCAAAATTCCCTGTATACTAAATTCTACTCAAAGCACATCATGTTCCCTTGTGATAATTATTTTCTAAACTTAGGAATCAATCAGAAAAGTATCTTCCCACATGAAAGTGCCATGATATATCGATTTTTAAAATACTTCTCTTCAAGCCTAAGGCAATAAATAATACAGGATTCATTGTAGATTACAAAGGAAAATGAGGCTCAAGAGAGGAAAATGATTTGCCTATAGTCACAAGGTTCATGGTAATGAAATAAAAACTGCAGATTTTTTTTTTCTTAGTCCAACTGTGAAACCTTTAGTTCCTAGTATTTTTCCAAATAGGGTTCTAGTTACAAAAACACAGATAAAGCAGACAGCCACGGAGACACATGCCTATAATCACAGACTGAAAATGCTGAGACAAGAGAATCATTGTGGGTTTTGAGGCCAACCTGAGCTACACAGGAATTAAAGTTACGTCTGGGCTCTATAGTGAGACTGTCTGAAAGTAAAGTTGAGGACAGGAACCCACTCCAATCATCCCTAGTGGTTATGTATTGTTTCTATCTACTAGATAAGTCAGCTCATTAAAATCAAGAATCTTTTGACATACTCTAAATTTACCTTGCCACCTCCCTAAAACATATTTCTTCAAAAATTCTACTATATGTAACAAGGATGAACCATGAGAATAGCTAAAATAATTTGACGAAGAAAAACAAGTATTATATGATTCCCCTTATATGAGGTACCTAAAATAGAATGGTGGCTACCATAGCTGAGGAGAAAACCAGGAATGCTAAAGCAAAGCAATCTGTTGAATAACACTGTGCCTGCCTAGGGTAAGCAACAATACATTGCACAGTTAAAAATTTATTAGAGTATGTCTCATACGCAAATGAAAAACATAATTATCAAGCTTAGTATTTGGGGACAAGTTTTGTTGATCATAGTAAAATTAGCCCTCAGTAAAAGTTCCTTGAATAAAGAAGATGATTAATAAATCAGCTTCAAAAATAAAAGAATGGAAGAGGCTGGGCATAGCTCAGTTGATGGAATGTCTAGCATGTATGATGTCCTGGGTTCTATCTCAAGTAACACACACACACACACACACACACAAAGGAAAGTGATGAATCAAACACACATAACAAAGAAAAGATGTACTTTATCTACAGACTTTATCTCAAAAGCAATTATTTTGTTCTCAATCTAACCAGCAATGAAAGATGTTGTTTATATGCACAGACTGCACACCTGCAGAGCATAAGCATTAAGGCTTTCCTCATTCCTCAGTCCTTTGCTTATATGCCCTACCACATAGGAAGGATAATTTACTTCTAGAAAAAACAAAACAAAACAAAACAAAACAACAACCCTGTACAAACAAAGGTTACATGTTCTTTTCTACAGAATTATATATATATGACCACCATTCACTGGCGGTCTACTACCAACTCTGAAGACCAAAAGCGAAAGGCTATGATGGCTGGACAGCAAGCTCCCCGAATTCTCTCTGACTGCTAAAGTCACAGACTCATACTGCTATGCCAGGCTTCTTAAATGTAGGTTCTGAGATCTGAACAAAGGTTCTTGTGCTTGTGCAGCAAGCCCTTTCCAGCAGAGCTATCTTCCTAACCTATCATTAGACAAAAGTTTTAGTAACTTTATGACTAGAAACATCCCAAGATGCTTTCAGATTACAACAAGATGGATCTAACATGTAACCCAGAAGGCCATGTGTTAACAGATTAGTCCCAACGGTGGCACTACTGGAAGGTAAGAAGAGACCTAAGGGAGGTTTTTAAAGTTATTACAGTCAGGCCTTAGTAAGACCCAGACCAGCCCTCCTCCTTCCTGCTCTATCTAGTAACAAGTCATGCAGTAGTGTTCTAAGGCTCTGAGCAATAGGCTACCTGCAGTCCACAACTCGGAGCCAAAACAAACCTTTTAAGGCTGGGCATGGTAGCATATACCATAGTATCAGTATTCAAAGACTGATGAGGGTGGGGCGGGGGGGTGGAGTCACAGCAATTTCTAGGCCAGCATTAGTTATAAAGAAATGCTGTCTCAAATACGAAAAAAAAAAAGGCCAGGTGTTGGTAGCACATGCCTTTAATCCCTTGGGAGGCAAAGGCAGGAGGATCTCTGTGAGTTCCAGGCCAGCATGGTCTACAGAATGAGTTCTAGGATAATCAAGGCTGCACAAACTTTTTCAAAAACTCAAATAGATAAACAGATAAATACAAAAAAAATTTAAAAGTCAAAGTAAATATTTACTCTTTACAGATTACCTCAGGTAATCATTATAATGACAAAAAGTTGACTAAGCTTCAGGGAATGGTGTGTGGAGAAAGTATGTGAAATAATTCTTGGCCAAAAACACAATTAAATATAGTGTCTTGCTGCCATGTATATCCTTACCATGTGACACACAGAGCTCTATGACTTAAGAGATATGCTCCACTACATCTGCTCCTATTCTATGAGAGTCTAAACACACTTCATAGCTGAATAATTTAAAAGGCCTATCTATAGAAACTAAAGACATACTCTGTAAAACATCTGGCCTTGGTGCATATTCATTAATAACAGTATTGTTTATCACAGCTACCAGAAGCCTAATATAGACGTTAGTTTTATATTTATAAACCATTAGTTTTATATTTATTCAAAATAGTGATCAATTCTTGAGCAAGTTCTGAATGATTGGATAGCCTCCCTAGATGGATAATATAAGCCAGTGTAGAAAGGGCTTCAATTGATGATTTCATGTTTCCATGCATTTGTCTTGAATCTTGGTAATCTTTCCCACTGGTTCTGGGTAGCAAGCATGGCTTTTTTTTAACAGTTAATATGCACACAACTGTAATACATATAACACAGGATTAAATTGTATGTGCATATAGTTGTATACATTATATGTCTGAGTGACTATATACACAGCACATGGAATGTAGCTAAATTCTGTTCAATACATTATTACAAGTTATCCATCACCCATCTATGGTGCTTTCCAGATTAAATTAACAGTGTTTTCTAATAGTGACAACAATCAAAAGTATCCCCCAGCACACTGAAACTCTAGCATGGTGAATCAGAGGGAGAAGAAAAGACCTAAGAATGCTGCCCAAACCAACATATACTTTCTGATCCCTAATTCAAAGTCACTCATCTCCAGGCATAAACTCATTTATGTACAAGATGTATGACATTGCCATTTTAATCCTAAATATATGTGTTCAAGTATGGCACCTTTTAAAAAGGATGGGGGAGGTGAAGATAATCAAGCAAACAGATAAGACAGACATAGAGTATAGAGCCCTTGATAGTCAGAAGAAGGCATCAGATCCCCTGGAGTGGAGTTACAGGCAGATGTGGACAAGAATGGAGTGTCTATCTTGTGTGCCGGAAACTGGACTCAAGTTCCCATAAGAGCAGGATGTGCTCTTAACTGGTGAGCCATGTCATCTAGCTTTGTAGCTTCCTATACTGTACTCAAATCATCTACTAACTTAATACTTTATACCAAAGGCCAAACTGGAAAACTTTAAATTGTGCTCTATTCTTTAAATACAGTATTTTAGAACATTTCACAATTGTAAATTCACTCCTTCAACATTTTGAAAACAAAAATACATGTGCATCAGAGTAGGTAAATAATTCTATTTTATTTTGGTTTTATACAGGGTTCTCTTGCAGCCCAGGCTGGCCCAGAAATTGCTATGTAGCCAATGATATATGACCTCGAGTTTCTGATTCTCTTGCCTCTATCTCTGAGTGCTTGGTTTTCATATGTGCAACACAAATCTTGGTTAGTTAGATAAATAATTTTAAGTAATCATTCTAAAGCATTGAAAAGAAAGAGAATAATACTCGTGTATACATTTTCTAAGAATAAATAAGAGGTAGCTAAAACCAATAAAATCTTGATTTTCAGCCTCCTTCGTGTTTAAGGTTATCACAGATATGCAAAGTATGGTAAAGTATTAAGTTAGTAGATGATCTGAGTACAGTACAGAAAGCTACAAAGCTAGAGTAGTTGTATGCCTATTTTCTTCCTAGAAAGCAGGCTCTTCCTGTGAAATGTTTTTTTAATCCCAGAGGTAGAGAGAGGTGGATCTGTGAGTTCGAAGCCAGCCTGGTTTACATAATGAGCTTCAGGACAGCCAGAGCGGTACAGTAAAACCTTGTCTCAAAACCTCCCCTCACAAACAAGGCAAAGCAATTCCATGCACTTTATTAAATAATTTTACAACAGATCACTACTTTTATTAGTAACAAAACTCAAATTTAAAAATAAATAAGCAAACAGCATGGGATTCCTGAAAGCCCATTAGAGAGAGAGAGGTCACAGGAACCAGTTCCCCTCCACTGCCCTCCAGAACTAGGGATCCTCCTCTCCCTGCTGAGTGAGCACTTCACAACCCACACATCTACTTAACACCTTAAGTCTAGTGCCCTACTCCTTCCTCCCTCCCCACCACACAGACATCCACTAAAACTGCCTTCTACAGCCAACTTGAAGTACCTAGGTTTATAGCAAAACACTTGGGCATTAATTCAAAATGCATTATCAAATAAGAACTTTCTGAAATATCTAAATACAGAATACAAAAAAATATTTTGAGACAAAAACACAGTTTAAGCAACCTATTAAATATTATTAAAGTGACTACAACAAAGTTGAAAATTTGCAAAATACTTACTTCATTTCCATGTTTTTGAAGGAATTCAATTTCTTGTTGTGTAAATGTTGTCATGGAGATAGATTTCACCCTGTGAGGTGGATTTAATCCTCTCCTAAAAGATAAAATATTTTACAAAATTTACTACTGTATATTTAATTAGTTAAAACACATTAGTGTATTTAAACTTATAAGAATTTTCCTTCCATAAACAGAATTATTTAAAATTAAAATATTGCTTATCATACAGATAAAGTAAATTTAGAATCCACAGTACTGGCATTCTAGCATTCGAACTGCCACAATATTCCTTTGATATACATTTAGCTTTATTTAAACATTATATATACTGTGGGTGGGTGCACTTGCGTGCATATGCTGAGCACAGAGCAGTACACGTGGGGGCAGGCAATCTGCAGCAGTCATTCTCTCGGTCCACCATGTTGGTCCAGGTACTAAGAACTGATCTCAGGTCATTATCTTTATGCATCGCTCTATGTAAATGGCCCAAATACATTCTTTTTAAACGAGTGTTTACAAGAAAAAAGAGAAAAGCAAAAGCTTTTCTGGAATAAAGAAAGGCAAAGTAGCAAAATGAGAGGAAGTAGGCACTGGGGAGAGGATTTTTTTAACATAAGGTTAACTATGTGGCTGATGAGCTGATTCAATACGGTTGAGATACTGGTCAGAACTCAACACCTAGAACTCACACCCTGAGAACAGCTGACTCCCACTAGGCACACACATGACCTCTGACCTCCACAAATGTGCTGTGGCACACCCACACCTACACAAAATAAATGTCAAAAAAATTAAAAAGAAAAAAGTCATCATCAACAAATAACCAAGAATAGACTATATTATGCAAAGCAACTGGCCAAAAAATTTCATAATGTAAAAGAAAATACAAAGCACCGAAACAGGCACTTAGCATATTTAATCTCATTTTGATTCTAACAGTGTGACAGACAACATACTCTTTTGGTTTTGTTGTGTAATTTTATTTGTACTAATGTGTGTATGCACGTGTTTAGGAGGTATGTATATGCCAGGACAGGTACCAGAGGAGGCCAGAATAGGGCATAGGAATCCCTATAGCTGGAGTTATAGGCCAGTGTGAGCTGCTGGAAACCAAACTCAGGTCCTCTGTAGGAACAGTACACATAACTGCTAAGCCATCTCACCAGGAGGGGGAGGAGGTGAAGAGGGAGACCGACTACCTTCCAAACTCCAATTTTGTGAAATGTAAACCTATAAATGTGAAAGTTAAATTTTCAGCAAATCTTTTTTTTTTTTTTTTTTAAGCAGATTAAACATACTTGAACAAAGGGTGGCACATGCTTTTTATCCCAGCACTCAAGACGCAGAGGCAGGTGGATCTCTATAAATTTAAAACCAGCCTAGTCTACCCAGCAAGTTCCAGGACAGTCAGACCTGAACAGAAAATTAATGAACTAGAAGACAGAAAGGCAAAAAAGAATAAATAACCAGAAGGTAATATAAAAACAACAAAAAGGAGAATGAAATTAGGAAACCTAACAGACAAAACCAATTCTGCATCTATAGAGCTGAAGAAATGAAGAAGATGCAGCTGAAGAGATAACGGCTGAGATTTTTCAGATCCAATAAATTAGCTTAACAAAACTATATAAAATCTACAGTTAGAAACATTCACTTTAAATTAAATTAAATTATAACCACTTTCCACTGGGAATTATCTGCACATGGCAAAAGAAGTGACTGCTGTGATTCAGATACTGAAGAACAAGATAGAAAGGACAGGAGTTTCAGACTTAAAAAAATAAAGTGCTGACCCAGGAGACTTTTTAATAAAGAAACTTACATACACTTTAAAAATGGTGGCACATGCCTTTGTTTGCAGCACTCAGGAACCAGAGGTAGGCAAATCTCTGTGAGTTCAAGGCCAGCCTGGTCTACAAAGCAAGTTCCAGGACGGCCAAGGCTACACAGAGAAACCTTCTCTGGAAAAAACAAAAATAGAAGAAAAAAACTATACAAAGTTTTTGAGATGCAAAGGAATCAACAAAAACCCCAGGAAACTGAAGCAAATCTAAACATACAATGTCAATCTGTAAGAGTAAAGAAAAACACATGTAAAGGCTTTAGCAATAATAATATTGAAGCATTTCATATTTCCAACAACTATCAAGATCAAAATCACATATTCTTACCATAGTCTCCTGGAAGCTGATAGCACTTCTCATGCTAGTCTTAAGAATACAATGCTTACAAAACAGCTCATTCTAATGATATGAGTCACACTATTTGATGAAAGTATTGAACAAAGTATTTTTTTCAGAGCCCATACTAAAGCAATGCCCACTGTGAACTCTAAAAATACACACTGTAAGTCTTCAAATTTGAGCCAACATTTTTTGACTCGGTAAGTCCAACACTGGTGTTCTGAAACCATGCATGCCAGTTAATTGGCTTTAAGATCCAACATAACCTGCCAGTGTAACCCAATATGTTTCTGCAGCATAATTAAGTCATATACAGATCCCCGGGAGTTCTGTTTTAATGACCACCATCCAGGTATGACTGTAACCAGATGGTGTGACTCACTGAGTATGTCTGGCAGTCTGCTCCCAACTATGCCTCAATCTTGCAAATAGTCATTTTTTTTTTTTTCCAATTCAAATACCAATCTGTACTCGATGGAAAAAAAAAGCTCACTTGGTTGATTTATTTATTGCCTTTCCCCTACTGAGGGAGAAGCTGTTTAAAATATTTTAACAGGCTATCGAAATGTATGTGGTTGTTAATTCTACTGTCTGAAAGCAATAAAAGTTAATTTGACATTAGATATAACCTAATCCTTATTATTTACTAAAAAAAAGAAAATCACATATTTCATTATAAAAATTACAAGTTTAAAATCTAAGACATAGAAGATGCTTTTAGTAAGTTAAAATTCTACAAACTGCTGGCTCCAGGACACCTATGCTCTAGATTGTTCGACCACTATTCATCCATCCAGTCCCACCCCCCACTCTCCCCACCCTGTGTGTGTATGTGTGTGTGTGACTGTAAGGCACAATAGTTATTTGCTTCTTAGAAAGCTACAATCCCCCAAATCCTTATAATACTCAAGGCAATCATCTAAAAACCAATGTTCCAGTAACAAACTGGTCCATGGTAGTAACAATGATGAACAAAACCAACATCCCACCAGAAGGACAGCACACAGTAAAAAGATAAGCCCACAAGAAATAGGAGAGTGGGGAATACTGAGGAGCCCCCCCAACACCACTCTTCATTAATAGTAAACTTCAGAAGAAAAAACCAAGCATGCCAAGCTAGGGTCTATAGTTACAACCTCTAAGGAGGCTAAGACAGGAAAATCACCTGAGGCCAGGTGTTCAAGACCAGACTGAACAACACAGTGAGTCTTTGTATCAAAAACAAACAAGCATAAATATGCCAAGAGCAACTGACTGTAAATTAGCCACAAGAGAGCTCCTGCAGAATGGAAGAGGTCAAATGGAGACACTGATTCCCACCACAGCAAGATAAACTGAGAACAAATACAGCTAGGGTCACAAAGAAGCACAATTCCTCAACAACCACTAGCCCCCATCCCCACCCCCTTCACAGCAAAGTCTAAAGGACAGTTTAAGCTAGACAAATTCTATGGAAGACTGGATGCAAGCATACTGGGGATTTGTTAGCATCCATGCTAAAAACTAAATATCAAATACATCTAATACTGAATGACAGATTACATGCCCACAACTCGGCTCCAGAACAGTTGAAGCCCAGACTTTTTTCTTTTTTTCAAAAAGATGACAGTAAACACCTCTGAAGTTAATTTAAAAATAAATAAATAAAAAGAAAAAACAACTCCCAAGTCAAGTATAAAAAGAATTGTAATTAAAAGTTTTTCAACTCAATAGAGACATGGCAGGACCCACAGCCCAAAGCATGGCTAGAAGCAAGCTCTTCAAGTGCACTGATTAGGATGAGGTTTCTATTACTTCTAGCAAAACAGCAATGCAAAAGCTAGGGAAGAAACAGAATGAAAAGAGGAACAGTTCAAGAGGAAAAGCCTAGAGAGCATGTGAGCCTGTAATGGGCAGAATCTACATACTGACAGTATTTGGAATTTCAAAGAAAGTAAGATTGTGAGGGTTCATCAACCATTTCTTCATAGGGAGGAAGAGAGGGAGGAAGGGAGAAGAAATGGTAAAGGAAAAAAAAAAAACACACACAAAAAGATTTTATAGGATTGTGAAGCCATAGCTGTTAGGTCTCAAAACCTTTGGTATTTAATATATCAAAGCAGACCTGGCCTCCAGGTTCTCCCAGCATTCTTCAGTCCCTTCCCTATAATCCAGCCATTTTGGGTAGCAGGCCCTTTGTCCACCCTCCTCACTTCTTGGTCTCCTAGCTCTCTCCCCTCTTCCCCTCACATGACAGCCAGCTCAGGAGAGTGTTCACTCTGACCTCTCCTATATGTCACGTCTCTGCCTCTGGCTGTGCTCTCCCTCATATCTACAAAAACCATCTCCTCCACCATGCCTAGGAGTAGTCATGTCCTTTCTGTTTTATTTCCTTTTTTCATTCAATAGCAATGATGCTGACAAGCCAAGAAGCTTTGGCAAAACTCACCACAGCCAGGAGTGGATAAAATAGAAGCATTCACACGGGTGGCAGGTGCTGGCAAAAGAGGCAGAGCTAAATACCCTCAAATTGTGTGGGCACTCTTGTCCAGAAGATGCAGCTTAGAAATGCTGGCATTGTTTTCTAACGTGTGTGTGTGTGTGTGTGTGTGTGTGTGTGTGTGTGTGTGTGTGTGTGTATGTGTGTGTGTGAGAGAGAGAGAGTGTAACTACAGTAACTACACTCTGGAGATTTTTTTTCTTTGTTTCTGTTTTGGATCAAAAGCATTAGTTAAAAGTAAATGACATGAAAGCTTTTTGGAATGGTTTCCTTTCACAAAATCAAATATCTGATACCATGGTATATTCCCCCTGTATTAAAGAACAGCATTTTCTAAATGGTGGGGAATCCCAGTCATTAGTCAATCAGAACTTATTTTTAGCTGGTATGCAAAAGGATTATTCTCATAGTTTTTGTTTGTCTAGAAACATAAAATACTTATGTAAGTAAATAATTTTAAAAATATTCACCAGCCTAATGGTGGCACATGCCTTCAACCCCAGTACTGAGGAAGTCTACACAGCAAGTTCCAAAACAAATGGGGTTATATAATGAGACTGTCTTAAAAACTAACAAACAAACCAGGCTGGAGCGATGGCTCAAGTTCAGCTCCCAGCACCTTTGTCAAGTGGCTATAATTCTCTGTAACTCCAGCTCCAAGGGGATCTGACGTCACTGGCTTCCAACAACACCTCCACTTTCCCCAATTAAAATTTAAAATAATCTTTAAAAAATGATACTTCACCAAAACAAAAACGATGGTTCATAGCCCACATCCATGAGAAATCCATCATTCTGAAAAAATGTCATTAAGAATGGCCCACTAAGGGAAACTCCTCTGGAATAAACCAAAGAAATAAAATCTCTTTCTATGTGGAGACCTAACATTCCAGGTGGGCCAGAAGACCACCCCTAGCAGGCACACCTTAAGCCACACTGAAGAGATAGGTAGAAGAATTAGTCATTTAAAATTGGAGAGTGTACTTTTTCTTCCTAGAACCCATCCCTACAGCAACAGCTTACCAGGCTACAGCCTGCAGCTTCCTAAGCCCGCCCACTTTTCTGAATCATTGAGAAACAGCGTGACTTCTCCCTTCTTTCTCTTTTGTAAGCATGCTTCCCCTAACAGTAGGTTTTCCCCAATCCCCCCTCACCATGTGTCCGCTTGTCTGCCACATGTCTGACCTCCATGCCAGTTAAAGCATTATTTTCTTCTTTCCTCCTTCAAGGTCTGCCTGCCATCAAGTTTTTCTTTTAAACTCTAATGAAACGTCCTTTGAGTTTTGATTTGAGTTTATTCTTAAATTCTCTCATGAGGTTAAGAGTGCCAAAAGGGACTTAATTTCTTCTATATCAAAATCATTTCTTAAGTTTAATCTTTTTTTTCTAAAGCCATAACATTTGGTATTAAACAAATGATTCTTACAGCCTGGGTGAGACTGCTTAAAAGCAGGCACACTAGAATTCATTTTCCTATCATCACATAAATCAGTAATTTATTTCCAAAATGTTATAACTACTAACTTGCCACCACACAAAAAAGTTACACAAATCCTCATTTAGGCTGTTGTATTTAGCTAAGTGAGATTTTAAATGGACTGAAAGTGAAAAAGTTGAAATTTGTGTACTAAATGGCTATGATTCAAGAAATACCTAAGACTGTTTGTAGAAATGCAATCGCATGGTTTGGAGGTGTTAGCGACTTAGTTTTTGATATCTGACATAAATGACTAAACATTTTACAATATACATAACTGATCTGAAAAATAAACAAATAAATAATTGATCTGTTTGCTTTTTCCTTACCCACTCACTCATTCTTTGCTAAAAAGGCTTTATCTTTTCAGTCTCTGGGTTCAGAAAAATAGCTTTATAGTTATTAAAACATTATTTAAGGGTGTAGTTACCTTTAATGTAAATGATGGCAAATGAACACTGAGCAGTAGTTCCACATTTTTGTATATTTCTTTATCGCATGGCAGTAGAAGTTCTCCCTTACCCTACGGGACCTCAGATGTGTTGCCTGTCCTCATAACAAGTGACTTCACCCACTAACCCACCTGCCATCTCATTGTTTTCACATTTGAAAGGAAAGGACTACCACAAATAAAAAAGACCTATACCAAAATATTCAACATTTCAAAGCACAATTCAGAACAACAGATATTAAAAACAAAAAGACTCAGGCAGTGGTGGTGCATGTCTTTAATCAGGCAGAGGCAGGTGGATCTATGTGAGTTCAAGGCCAGCCTAGTCTACAAAGCAAGCTCCAGGACATCCAGAGCTGTTACACAGAGTAACCTTGTATCTAAACTAACTAAATAAATACACTCTCAAAAAGGGAAGAGATCTGGCTGGCTAGGTGGGTGTCCCCTTCCTCCCTCACCATTCAATGTATGTCCCTCCCGAAGCTAAGCACTCGCACTCGGTCAAAGAGGATGACCTTCCTGGAATAGAGGAGGACCAGTCTTCGGTCAAGGGTATACGCTCCTCTGCTAGAACTCCAAACAAGCTCTCAAAAAGGGAAGAAAACATGGCATAAAGAATCAGTGGTAAGAATGGCATCTTCTGCAACCCTGAACCTGAAGAGCAGAAGGCATTTTCAGCCACCCTGCTTACAAAAGTGGCTCCCATTTATCCTTAATCAGGAAAATACTGGAGTGGAGGGCCCAGAAAAAGAATCTAGGGCTACAGGAAACTCACAGAATGAAATTAGAAGCAGCATCCCTAGATAGAAGCCTAGAAAGCAACACTATCATAGCAGATTACAAACATTACTTAGAAATGAATTACTACAAAACAGTAATGTCACTGACATGGGCTGAGGAAAGATAGTTCAGTGAATAAGAGTCTTTGCTGCACAAGCCCCAAGTTAAATTCCCCAGAGGTCCCTTCAAAAGCTGGGTGTGCTAGGACAGGCCTGTAACTCCAGAGCTGGGGGATGGAGATAATAAGTGGGTGCTTGGGGCATGGTGAATGTTAGCCTCACTCTAGCTACGTTCAGTGGTCTCGAAGAATTAAAGTGGATAACGACAGAGCAGGTACCCCAATGTCCTATGGCCTCCAGACAAGTAGGCTCATATATGCACCACATACCCACTCTGTAATAAACTAATATGTCTTATCACATTAATAGAAATTTTGTACCTCAGCCACAGAGAGAAAAGCTGAATAATTTTATCCATACACTGAGGAAAAACATTTCATGTAAAGGAAACTAGACAATTAGAAATGTGAGGATAGGATTAGCTGTATAGGTGAAGACCAAACCCTCTCTATCTTCCTCCTACCATTAACAGTTGGAAAGAGCCAACACTGGAGGGAAGAGAGAACAGGGGTACCGTGTTAGCTAAAGCCAATAAATATGGGAGGAGCAGAAGGGCTTCAAGACTTTGTGTGGTCATCAGAAACCGGGGTCAGGGCTGGAGATGGCTCAGTGGTTAAAAGCTCTTGTTGCTCCCTCCTCATAGGAGTCCACAGTCTTTACTTTTTAAAATTGTGTATGGTGTTCTTTAAGTAAGTAAATTCTGTAAAATTTAAATAAAACAAATTCAAATTACTCTTCAAAATTTAAAGACTTTTATAAGTTTCAAGAATTTCAAGATTCTTGACTATACACTAGCAACCATTCAGAAAACACTACTGAACATGTGTTCAAAGGTAGAACCAACAAAATTAAAAACTTGGAAAGAAAAATGGTATAAAGAAAAAAATTTCATTCTAAGTCCACCAAAGGCCTTCAAAGTTCAACACAAAGTAGAGAAAAACAAACAACTACACATGACAATCCAAAGAAAAACTTCCTTCATTTTCTTGCACACGTGTGGTACTGTATTTCCCCTATGTATTCCTCTTACTGTAACAAGCCTATACAGCGGCAATCTGCAGTGTTCCCACCCTCCCCAAGCCTTTTCAAGATAACAGCATTCAGATCCCTGCAAAAGCTCATCTCACTCCCTTCTAAATCTCTACCATCTTCTTCCCATTCCTTAGTGCATGTTTTTGTTAAGGTATCTGTAAATAAGCAACCATAACAGTTAACAGAGGGGTATAATTGTGGCCTCTGTCTCTTTACAAACTATTTGTGGTATTACAAAAGAATTAATACTTTTCTGAGAAGTCTTTAAAAAATTACCTTCAAACTTTTTTGTGTGTTTTTGAGACAGGGTTTCTGTGTGGCTCTGGTTGTCCTAGAACATAGGAGATCAGCCCGCCTCTGCCTCCTGAATGCTGGAATTAAAAGTACTGATCACCATCTCCTGGCACCTTCAAACTTAAAATGCACATCATTCCCTGTGTTTTAAACAATTCAAATAAGTTTCCTATGACTACTATAAAGTAATGCATTTTCTTTTCATCATTTAAAGTCAAGTGTCTCTGAAGCAACAGCTCTCATGTACAAAGGCAGCAATAAAAAGTTATAAAGAATATGCAAGTGATGAAGTACTCAAAGGCTATAAATGATTCATCTTTCCATACACACATTAGAGAAATTCACATTGTGCTCCCTACACTTTCATTACTTTGAACATTTGAAATGGAAAAATGCACAATGGGAAGAAACTGGAAGGGAGTAAAGATATCTAATCCCTAAATTCTCCCTAGTAGTTTCTCACAAATGTATCATGTATACCTCATAAAAAAGATCAGTGTAGATGTGTTTGTCCCTTTACCCACCTGCTGAATTAGCAGGTATTTTGACTTCCCTTTGAAAAAGCTCCATGCAGTGTCTAATACAATGGGCATCTATCTGACGGAAAGACCTCCTTCCAGCTAAGTTCTGCACTAATTAAGCACTGTCTGGAGCCAGGTATGGTGGCACATACTTGCAATCCCAGAGGCTAAAGTATGGCAAGATCAAAGCCATCCTGGCTATATGGTGAACCACAGTCTCGAAAAAGAAATGAATGGCAACTGTTTCTCAGAAGTTACTGTTTCATTTTGCCAAAGCTTTCACAAAACAATTTATGTGGTTTTTTTTTCCAAAATAATGTAACCTCATATTACTCACAAATTCCATGCTTTACAGTCTCCACAAAACAAATAAATTCATCTCAAACTAGTTCTGCACAATAATTCTAACACTCAGGAGACCGAGGCAAGAGGACTACCTCTAGTTTACAGCCAGTACGGACTACAAAATAACAAACACAAGAGATAGGATGGGTCAGTGCAAGCGTGTGACCCAGCATACGGGAAGTAGTGGGTAGCAGGATCAGGAATTCAAAGCCATCCTTAGCCCCACAGTGAATTTGAGATCAACATGGGTGACATGAAACCCTGTCTGCAACAACAAAAGGTAATCCCACACAGCCTAGCCTCAGTCCTAGAGAATAAACAGAGCCTCCAGCATAATCACTTAGAATCCCAGCCCTGTGAAGACAAGTTCTTACTGCTGTCTATAGTTTATGACTCATACCTGTTCATAACTTACATATTCTATCAAGAGAAAGTGAGAGACAACCCAAAAGTCAGCTCATGCCTAGTCTGTCTCCCTAACTGAACTGCATCTAAGTCACAAGTCTAAAGTTTCAGAATTTACACTGAGTTATTCTGAATGAGCACCATCTGAACATACAGACAGAAATCTAGGAGAAAAACAAAAAACAGACTAACTTTTTGAGTTCAGTAGTATCAGCAATAAAATGGTGGCTCTGTTTAAACAAAGATAACATTGGGGAAATGATAAGGATGGGTTATAAATTGGAAGGAGGCAGTGGAAGCCTTTGATGGCAGCACTGGGAGGGCAGAGGCAGGCAGATCTCGGAGTCTGAGGCCAGCCTGGTCTACAGAAAGAGTTTTACTATTGCCAGGACTACACAGAGAAACCCTGTCCCAAAAAACACCACCAACAAAGGATAAGTTATTATATCTATTATCCTAAAATGTAGACAGATACCATTTACCTATATAGTGACACTGTGCTAGAGAAATCAAAGAGCAACCACAGGCCTTGTTTCCTACTTGTATCTCCACAGTTCAGCCCTATTCTCAAATATAATGTGTTCATCACAAATTTAAAATCCGAAGCCAAGGGGACTCAAGCCAATATGTACATTATACCTTATCATCTACATAAAAAATACATAATTATTATTCCATTCTTCTTAAATTGTTTTTTCAACATTATGGCTTTTCAAAGATAAACATCCTCAGGAGCTGGTTTCTCCAAACGATACAGCAAACATTCTGTGGCCACAACTGCAGCATCACAATTTCTTTACAAGACTCTGAGGATAAAGCATGCAGAGGGCACTGGCTAACACTGAACTGGCATTCAAGTACAGTTATCGGCTCCAGGAGGTGAAGGCAACCGTCTTTTCAGATGAGGGGAATGAATTATCATTTAAACCCAATCAGCAAATTGTTTTCATATTTTTGAGTCAAGTTTCAGGTTACAGTCCACAACTCAGATCTGATACTCTGATGAAGGGGCTTCTCATATCAGTTTCTACCTTTCTGTTCCCAATCCCTCTGGTTAATAACACCTACTGGGCATCTATTGGGTACCAAACATTGTATGAGGTCCTGTCTCTATAGTATAGAAAACAAATCCACAATACGAACTTTTATTCTCACTATTTCATATATGAGAAACTGATGAGTGGATATTTTCAATATTAATTACACAGCTTTTAGGGGCAAAATGAAAAGCAGTGTCACCCGCTCCTAAGTACTCCACTCTTCTACTACACAAAGCTGCTACTACCTGGAACTTGTCTTTGAAGATCTTTCCTCAGACATCAACTCCTCTGTGAAACCTCCAAACCAACCTTCACATAGTCCAAGGAAAGCACAATCATAGGGGGGAAAATCTCTTAAAATAAAAAATTATACTGAGATCCCAGAGACAGCTCAGTGGCACTGCCACCAAGCCTAATGACCTAATTCAAGCTCCAGGATCTATCTACATGGTAAGAGAGACTTCCTCAAGCCATCCTTGGATGCCACCCAAGCCACACAAAGTGTTACAATACATAAAAATGCATGTATGCACATATGCATGCAAATAAATGTCTGTATTTGTGAGTGCAAGCAATATAAACAAGTGTAACTTAAAAAGTTATACCAATTAAGTCTGGCGGTGGTGACAAACACCTTTAATCCCAGCATTTAGGAGGCAGAGGGAGAGGCAGAGGCAGAGGCAGGTGGATCTCTGTGAGTTCAAGGCCAGCCTGATCCACAGAAAAACCCTGGCTCAAAAAACCAACGAACCAATCAATCAATCCATAGATAAATAAAACAAATGTAAATAAATATATATGTAACCAACCCAAAGACTTAAATGCATCAAAAGATTTCAAGTTTGGCAGAAGCAGGACATACTTCTTAAACACATAGTCAAAGTAAAGCACACTTTAAAGACACTAGACTACCAGCTTAATAGTGGAACCAAAACTGCCCTGTATAAGTGACTTATGTGACCTAATTTTATTTCATTTATAAATGAAAGCCATGAACCACACATACTATCTCCTATTTGCCATGCAGCTGTGCCAAATTCCGAGTATTTAACTACAAACCTGAAAGTAATTGGGACTCTCTTACTACACTACTCCCAAGTTCAGCATAGCACCCTGTCACGTTTCTGACATACTCTGCCATCTTATAATGGGAATGCCAAGAGACCATGGCCACCGTAACATTTATCACCATACCCTAAAACTTCATACAAAACCCAATAGGTACCACCCAAAATAATAGAATGCTCACGAAGAACCAAGGATGCCTCCTTGCCCAAATTTAAAACTGAGGAGAGAAGAGCCAATACTGGACTATTGGTCATGTCCGATTTTTTAGAAATCCCTTTCCCCATGTTACATACTTAGTTATTAATCTCGTAATAAAAAGGCCCAGCCGGTAAAAAAAAGACCCAAGGAATCTTTTAAAGATCCAAAAACTACAACCTCATCTATTGAATTCAAGATAGCTAGAGTATAACAGCATCTCATCAGTTCCAGAATCAACTGCAATGTTTCCTAATAAAATTTCACAGGAACAAAAATTCCCATCAATACACAGCTTAAATAGAGAAATCCACACATAAACCATCTGAGTAATTTCAGGCGGCCATCTCCATCTTCTTTCTCAATACTGTCTTCCCTGACCCCGTTTCTCCGTACAGTCAGGACACTCTGGTACTGATCCAGAAATCTCAACCTCCATCCTTATTCTGAACCGCACAACTAACTCCTGATACCCCATTTCCAGTAAAAGTTTCCCCGACTCAGGACACTTGGAACCATGCAGCCACAATCCTCGTGCTTTTGCGGCCTCCCCTTCACGCAATTAATCCTCTGGAGAGAACTTTTCTCCTGGGATTCCCGTCTCAGTCATCAAGACCTTTAAACGCCGCTCCCCACCCCAACCCCCACGTCCCAATTACCTAGGTGCTGTGAACCAAAGATCCCCGTCTCATCGTCCCTGCTCTCTCTCCCTTCCCACCAGCTCCACGGCGCCGGGCAGATGCCCGGTTCCAAACCGCGGAACTGCGGGGAGCACAAAGGCCCCGCAGAGCCCTCTTGGGGCTGCTTCGGGCCTGCGCCCCCCGAGGCAGGACCACGCCCGCTGTGCGGCGGGAAGCCATGGGATGCTCAGCCGGGCCGGCCGCTCGCTGACCCCGACCCCACCCACACCCCACCCACGCCGGCCACCCCAAGGTTGGACCCTGGCCCCGCCAAAGCAAAAGAACATCTTGGATCCCCCCAAGCCCCCGGGCTGGCTGTATCCCAACGGGCCCCCACCGAGCCGGTAGCCAGCCTCGGTACCCGCGCCAGCACTCACAGGCTGCCGGAGCAGGAGGTGCACACGAACGAGCCGACCGTCATGTTCACGTAGGTGGGGCCGCGTTGGTCGCAGTCGAAGCACTTGCGGTTGTGCGGCAACCCCGTCATGTCCCGCAGCATCTTCAGGTGCTTCTCCTCCTGCTTCCGCTTCGCGCTGGCCGCCATGGCCGCGGCTCCGACCGAGGAGGCCGGCAGGGCCGGGAGCCGGCGGCGCTGCCGGGGCCCCCGCGCTCCCTCCCACGGGCCGCCCTGGCCGCGGCCGCCGCCTCCGCCCTCCGCCCTCCTCCGCCCGCGCGGGCTCCGGCCTCGGCCTCCGCTTGGCGCCGCCCGGCTAGACGAAGCGCAGACGCAGCACAGCGCGCGCCGACCGGTCACACCAACCGGCCGGGCGGGACAACCGCCACCGCCGCCGCTGCCACCGCCGCCACCTTCCCGACTTCTCCTAAGGGGGAAAAGACCAGACTGGGGGGGCGGGGGGAGGAATCGAGGGGGAGCGACAAGAGGAGGCCCGCCTTGGGCGGCCGGCGGCCAAGTGTGAGCTGGTGCCCTCTGCTGGCCGGGAGGAGTCACTGCGGCCACGCTGCGGCAGGGGTCCGGAGCTGGGCGGGGTGGGAAAGACAATAGTGATAATAAATAACAGATCTTATCCAACTGGGCGCCTGGCTTGTACGTGCTAAACGCCTCGCATAGCCTATCATCCGCCCGACAGAAACGTTTCCGAGCTTCTGGCTGCTTTAGGGGTAACCTCAAACTCCTCACTAACAGAGTCACATTCTTGCACTTCATGCCTATTCATTCAGCCACTCTAGATTTAGATTTGTTTCCTCTGGCACAGCTCACTTCTCTTTCAGTCCTGCCTTTGCCACTCTCTGTGGAGCAAGCAAGGTTTATCAACTTCACCGCTTCTGGCCTTTTGGAAGAGTTTAATTTTGGCGTCAAGGCTGACCTAGGTAAAGCATAGTTTGGGGGGGGCGGGGGAAGCATGCCTGGCCTCTGTCTCCTAAATGCCATGACCACGTGGTTCCTCTCTTTCCAGGGTTCAACAACCAAAAATCCTTACGCATTGCCAGATGTCCAGGGGGGATGAGAAGGTTAAGAACAGCTCCTGCTTGGGCAAGGCCAGATCGCTCCTAGCAAAGCAATTTCACATTGGTCACACTAGGTTCAACCAGACTCCCCAGGCTCCCCAGCTAGACTGACCCAGATCAGTCCTTAAGACTGCAGCTCACCTTTGGGATCTGCTCTTTTAAATTATTATGTTGTATTTCATAGCTGTGGTCATTTGAAGTACTATTCCCCACCTGCCCTGGACTCGCTCTTTAGGCTCCAAATGGTCTGCCCCTTGTATTTTCCTCATTGCTCCACTCATCTGCCTCCCAGAACTGAAGGCTCAGGAGTCCTTGTTTGTAGAATGAATGCATGACATGTATCAGACGATCTTCATGGCTGAGCTTTGAGCTAAGCATGATTGGTATTTCCATGCCACCAATTGGGAGTATGGTGCACTAGGCTAAATGTACTCTGGTATTCACCTGCCATAGCCGGAGTTCCAACTCTGACCAACTGGAACACCCACACCTCTAACTCTGCAGGAAATCACCGTCAACTCCTAAGGCAGGGCTTCTCAACCTCAATGACACTGTCAGAGGGGTCACCTAAGACCATGGGAAAACACATATTTACATTGCGATTCATAACAGTAACAAAATTACAATTATGAAGTAGCAACAAAAATAATGTATGGTTGGGGTGTCACAAGGACATGAACTGTATTGAAGGGTCCCAGCATTAGGAAGGTTGAGAGCCACTGCCCTAAGGTATGGACACCATCTGTGCCCTCACTTTTTAAAGGAGTATGGGTAGACTCAGAGCTGAGTTACAGAATTCTATCCCTGCACTCACCACAGATGGAGTAATTTTCACAGGAGGAGAATTCAAGTTTCTTAGCTTGAAATGCTGAGTCAGCCCAGGGAGCCGGCAGGTTAACACAACAGTATTAATAATGGTAAATGCCTTTATTATTAAAAGAGATGATCAGATAGGTTGACTAACATGTTCCTGAATGGTTTCCTTTATGAAAATATACAACCCTAAGCCCCTAATTCACCTTCAGCAACTATCAGCTTTATTGACACCCTTACCCAATCTCTGCCCTCTTTCCTAATTTAAAGTAAACTGTAGCTATCATATCATTTATCTTAAAAGGCATCCACTTATATCATTGAAAAAAAATAATTTCAGGACTGAAAATGTAACTCAGTGTCAGGGTGCTTACTATGGCTAGGCAGGCCCTAGTCCTGGAAAAGTAAGAAACAGCCCCCCCACACACACACACACACACACACACACTTCTCTCATATAACTATAATAAATTAGCACATATAGAAAGTTAGAAATAAATCTTGAAAATCATCAAATGTCCCACCGTTGTTGAAGTTAGCCTAATAACAGTATTTTTTTTAAGTTTTATACTCTCCCTGGTTTCTTGGGGTTCAATTGTAGTTAGGATGTATCAGAACACAATCCAGGAATGAGGTCCTGTGAGGAGATTTCTGAGTGCTTGTGAGAAAACCCCATGAAACCAAGACAAGAGTCCTGTGACTTCAGTTTCCTCAAAACCACAGAATTGTTCTTGGAATGTTTTTGTGTTCTTTGCAGGTGTAGCTTATAGGAGTGAGTTTACTTCTGATTGCTCACTACATCTGGCTGTTGTTATTTGTTTATTCATGTGCCTCAGTGTAAAAACATGTTATCACCACATGAGGCTTGTCTCCCATATGCTGCCTGCTGTTGTGATTGGGCACTTTACACGTGAGATTCTTCTTAACCCTTGGAGCATAAACTGTCTGATGCTCTGAATAAAGTTGGCTATTGTATGAGACTTCAGTCTGCCTCATGCATCAGATCCATTCTGTTTGTTTTGTTTTTCTATCGTCTCTCACTGTGTCATTTAACATAACCCCCCCCATTGTCTCTTTTGTACAAATAAGAAGTTAGATCTAATTTATTTGTATCTGGTTCAGTTTAGGCAAGAGCATTATGATTTTCCATTAGGTGACACAAAATAGGGTGTCTTTTATGATGGTAGCAGTCACTGAAAGTTAATGCCTACAGTCATTGACAGTTACAAAATAATGATATCCTGTCATTCTCATGTCTTCATTTTTTTTTTTAGCTGAAATATTTCTGTTAAAATGGTCAAAATACAAAGCCATGCACCAGGATGCATCTCTTTAGAACTAGTACTCAGGAGGCTGAAGCAGGTGGGTCTCTGTGAGGTCAAGGCCAGCCCAGTCTACACAGCAAGTTTTAGACCAGCTAGAGCCACATGGTGATATGTTACCTCAATTACTCAATTAAAAAAAAAAATCTTCCCGACAGCTACTAACTGCACGTCAGAAAGACAAAATACAGGTTTCCTCGCCTTTACTCTTAGATTTCCAAGGCCCTCCTATTAGTCATTTCACCTTCTAACAGTGATCACAGTTTTTACGTAGCATTATTAATAAGTAAAAAATCTAGATAGATATATGTGATCCATTACACATCACTGTCCCTGACATCATCTCTCCATTGGCCAATGGGAGACTCTTGAGTAGGCTCTTATGTATTCTGACAACACCTAGACTTATGATCGATCCACTGATTGTGTTCTGGCAAAAGCCCGGGCTGACCAAGAGATGAGGCCATGCAGAATGCTGGGCTCTCAGAACAGAACAAAAATGAGCATGCCACCATAGTCTCTGACTCATTACCAGCAGATGCCTCCCCGCCCCTGACCCCGCCCCGCCCCGCCCTGACCACGCCCCTGACCCCACGCCCCTCGCCCAGCCTTCGACTTCTATTCGAGCAGGGCTTCTTGTTATTTGTCTGCTTTCTGGTTGCTCATTTCTCCTACCGTCTCTCATCTGACAAAGACCATAATAGGAAGTGTGGAAGGCAACCACAATATAGCTCCTTAAATGAGTGGTGGTGTTTGTCATGCATTTGGAGAAAAGGCAGAAATGATTTCCAAATGGTGGATGTAGAGCCAGCTGAAACTCATGTGAGGTAGAAGGTATCTTGTCTAAGAAAAACTGGCCCACTGAATGTTAGGTAATATATAAGATCAACCTCAATTTCTCCTTCAGAGAATAACTTATAGGAAGGCTTTATTTATTGTCGTTCCTTAGCCCTCTCAAGAACACCAGAGATATTATTATCCCATTTTATAGACAAGGAAACTGAAGCTTTAAAGCCATGTAAGCAGTCAGGCATGCAGTCAGGACTCACACCCAAATCTGGCTGCAAAGGATCAGCTTCTCCTTCCAATGGCATTGCCATGCTGTGTTTATTGGATTTGCTGGGCAGCAATTACCTTAAGAGATGTTAGCTCTGCAGCCAGAATCATCTTTTCAAAATGCAAATGTAATTCAGGCATTCCCCACAGAAAGCTCCCCTGGCCCTGTGTGATTTCATGTTGCTTTGAAGATGAAAACCCAGGAGATTTCTTTTTTTTCTGTAGCCCAGACTGGCCTGAAACTCACTATGGATTCTAGGATGACATTAATCCTGGTCTTCCTACCTCCCCTGCCCAGTGTGGGTTTACAAACTTGTGCCGCAATGCTCAATTTTATGATGTACTGGGAATTGAACCTAGTGCCTCCTGCACGAAACACAAGTTCTGTAATGAGCTATAACCCCAGCCTCCCAAGACACTCCTTGTCTACCAAATTATGTGTCTCTGGCCCAACCCCACATGCTCTGGATACCACCTTCAGTCTCCACCATTGATCACAGCCCCTGAGTAAATCCTCCTCCCAAAAGGCTTTTCCACACATGATGGTTCAACTTCCCAAAGTGGCTAACACCTCTTTCTCCCACCACATCCCTCAGGTCCAGCTCAGATTTTATTTTTGAAACACCTCCTTCAAACTCTCTCTCTCTCTCTCTCTCTCTCTCTCTCTCTCTCTCTCTCTCTCTCTCTCTCTCTGGGCTTTATTCAAAAAGAGACCATGTTCAGGTCCCAGAACTACATTATTTCTCCAGCACCTAGCATGGGCATGGCACTTAGAAAGGGCTCAATATATATTCATTGAGGGACTAAGTAAATGCAGCTAAGGACGGCCGAACAGTAAAGCTCTCCTCAGTCTGAGGCAGCAGGCTTCAGCAGCTGTTTGGTGTTGTCTGCTGTTTTGGCTCCCAGGATGGCAAGGTTCTGCTAAAGCTACAGTGGTTTTATTGAGGAACTTGCAAATTCTGAAATCAAATCACCAATGTTATAAAACAACAACAACAAAACCCCTAAACCTCGAATGCTGACTGGCTTGCTTCAAGGCCTTTGCCTGTCTTATCACCAGGGGTGAGTCAGAGAAAATGTCCTGAACAAACCCTGATGTTTGGAAAGGCCTCACAGAGCCAGAAGCCAGCTGCCAACTCATCCTTAGACACCCCGCCCTCCACGCTGTAGGCCAGGCCCAGCAGGGGCACTTTGCAAACAATGCAGAATAAGCAATAGCAAATCTCACCAATTGTCTGGTGGCACTTTCAGCCCTTGGAGCTTTTGAGTGATAAGAAGAGGGTTTCTCCTTCATGGAGGACCATGCTTCAGACTTCTGACAATATCTGTTTCCACAGTATCACTGAAATCTGTTGATAAAACACAAAGATGGCCAGATAGTGGTGGTAAATGCCTTTAATCCTGGCACTAAGGAGGCAGAGGCAAGCAGATCTCTGTGAGTTCCAAGACCAGCCTAGTTTACAGAAAGAGTTCCAAGACAGCCAGGACTGCTCGGAAAAACCAATCAATAAAAAATGTCAGGCATGGACCTATCCCTTTGGCCTTCCTTGCTATCTACAGTGTACTCTGAGTTCCTGTTTTTAGTAGCTTGGACTTAGGTCATAAATAGTACAGTTGCCTTATTTTGCTTTCTTGGGTCTGAAAGGTCTAAGTTTTATGTTTCTAATAATGCCGCCCTACTGTGACCATATACACCTGACAGAGACAACTTTGGCTCCTGGTTTGTGTGTGTGGGGGGGCATGTTAATCTACCATGGCTGAGTTCATGGAGCAGGGAGTGTGTAGTCGAGGCTTCCTCCCACAGCACAAAGCAGGGAACAGAGAACAACTGTCGGAAAACAAGGCCAGATACTCAGAAGCCTGCCCCTAGAGACTAACTTCTACCACTATATCCCACCCTAATCCTGTGAAAGGACTCCAGAGCCCTGGAAATAATGCGGTGGATGTTTGCTTCTACATCACCTCTGAACTTGGAATGGTATAGAGATAATTAATATGGTTTTGACAGGCATGGTGTTTATAGCCTTGTATTCCCAACCACTGAGGAAACTGAGGCAGGAGGATAACAAATTCAACTTAGTGAGAATCTATCTCAAATTTTTTTGTTTGTTTTTGTGTTTTATTTGTTTGTTAATGGCAAGGAAGTAGATAAGAGATACCATACTTTCCAAATACACAAAAATCCTGGGCTCAACCCAGGCGTATAGGTCTGAATAAGAGTATCCAACATAGGCTTGGATATTTGCACACTTGATCCACATTTGATGATGCTGTTTAGGAGTTTGTTGAAACTTTGGGACAGAGAGCCTTGCTGGAGAAAATGCTTCACTAGGGAGTAGATTTTGGGTGTTTACAGATTCCTGTAAACACTTTGTGTTTGCTTTCTCTGCCTCTGGCTTATATAAGTGTTGTGAGCACTGAGCATCCTGCCTCCACTACTATGCCTGCCTATGATGTTCTGCCTCTCTGCCATCCCGGACTCTTACCCCTCAGGAACCATAAGCCCAAATAAACCCCAGTTATTTATTTATTTATTTATTTATTTATTTATATTTTGGCAAGTTGCCTTTGGTCTTAGTGTTTTATCACAGCTACAGAAAAGTAACTGATGCACCTGGATACCACATTAAAAAAAAAAATAAATTAAGAAGTTTCTAAGAATGCAACTGAGCACATAGCACGCAAAAACCTGAGTCTATGGAAGACACTGTAAGTTAAAAGCATGGCAGTTTAATTACTTTTTAAAAGGTATTTCTTTTTTGAGGCTCCATTTTTGGCTTTAAAGATTTATTTATTTATTTACTTATTATGTATACAGTATACAGAAGAGGGTACCAGATGTCATCATAGATGGTTGTGAGCCACCATGTGGTTGCTGGGAATTTTTTTTTTAATATTTATTTTTATTTTATGTGAATTGGTGTTTTGCCTGCATGTATAACTGTGTAAAGGTGTCAGATCTTGGAATTACAGACAGTTGTTAGCTGCCATGTGGATGCTGGGAATCGAACTCAGGTCCTCCGGAAGAACAGTCAGTGCTCTTAACCTCTGAGCCATCTCTCCAGCTCCCTTGACTTTTTTTTTTTTTTTTTAAAACCTCAAAAAAAAAAAAAAAAAAAAAAAACGTAAGCTACGCATGAGTTCTCTCTCTGATTACTGACCTTCATCCTATCACATCCTGATTGTCTTGTTAGCCCCAAAATTTATAGCCCAGAGCCTCAAAAAGGACTCCAAATCTTTTCCCAAGCACTTTAGGCTGGGTGTTGAAGAGCTTCAGTCTTTTAGGCTTTAGATGTTCCTTGACCTTGAGTTTCTTGGTACCCGGGGCTGCCTCTGCAAATAGGCAGGGGTTAATTGACAGCAAGACGGATTTATAGTAGGGAAACCAGAGCTGTAGGTTTTCCCTCTTGATCATTTTTTCCTCTCTGTGGTGGGACTTTTTCCTGCTTTTGGCCAAGGAATCAATACTGATCTTTATGGCACATATAAGTAATGTGAAGACACGTTAAGGTTGGCCCCACAAACTCTCCAGCCCCACCTCCGCAGGTTTCACAGGGTGAATAGTCACTCATGCATAAAGCACCACCTAGGAGGAGTCAACGTGATGTTTTCCCCTCCTTCAGCTGTGGTTGGTTTTTTCACATCACTTTCTGGCTTGCCTTGTCGATTTTTGAAAAGCAGTGAGCTAGGAAGGGGAGAAGGGAGGAAGAAATGACTAAGAACTAGCAGTTGTGTGCACTTCCTGGAAATAAGGTGCTTTCCGGGTGCTGTGCTGACAGCTGAGAGCACCCGGAGTGTCAAAACCAGACACCCACAAGATGTGAGCTCCTCACCACCAGAGCTGACAGCTGGTCAACTGGCTACCGCCTCTGTCACAGGTGTCTGTCTCCCTGCAATGCCAGCACACCAAGTTATTGCTGTCTTAAGACCTACTTTCTTGCTTCTCCTTGGATTCTCTTTTTCGAACTCAGAGACTTCAGGGACTTAGCCATGACCTTTGGGTTTCTTACTTTGCCAGGAGGTTAACGGACCCCTACGAAGGCCATTTCAGAAACTCAATGCAATCTCCCCTGGTTTCGTTACTCAGTTACCAGAAAAGCAGTTCCCAGATCTTCAAGGGAAACCAGAAGTAGCTTCCAGCCTTCAGTCAGTCTCTATGTACCAAGCCAGACATGGTGTATAGTATAATGGGTCAGATAGCTCAGATGCCAAATGTAATAGAGTGATGGAATGAATACACGGTGCAAGGAGTAGATTCTATAGGCTGGTCAGGTCAGTCCTGTTTAGGCAAAGGAGACACAATCCCCAGTTTCACATCTGAGAAATGACGTACAGCATGAGCCAGACTGGAGACTGCACCAAGCAACCTTCCTTCTTTGTCAGACTCTGCCAGAACCAAGACTCCCAGGCTGCCCTGTTGGCCAGTACAGAACTTGAATCACAGTCTGTGGCAGCCAAGGGAAAGAGAAAAAGCCCCTGCCTCCACAACAGGAAGAGTCTGGGGTAAGAAACACTCCATTCACACTGTCAATGGAACGTTGTTCTTGCCCAGGACTGAAAAGAGAAAGAGGAGCTTCCCTTCTGGTTCAGAGGAAAGAAAGAGGCCCCTGTGGGCAAAAGAACCTGCTCTGGTTATCAGAAAGAAAACCCCCACAGGGCTTTCTGGTTCTACACAGAAAAATGCAAATGGACTCTTCCTGTCAGTCCTCCATTTTGAAGGGAACACATAGGATGATATTGTGTGTGTGTGTGTGTGTGTGTGTGTGTGTGTGTAACCACGTGGAGTGCCATGTAGATCGCTCAGGAGTGACTTCTCTCTTTCTATCCTGTAAGGCACAGGGACCAAACTTGTCAAGCTTGGTGGGAAGTAGTTGCTGTCATGTAGAGGTATTTTTTAAATGGGTCTCTACAACATTTATCACCTCTCTCACCTAATCCCAGCAGTCGGGCAGGGGCTTCTGATACAGCTTTGGGTGAACTGATCACAAAGCACCTTCCTTGAGCCACCAATGTTGCTGTCACTACTGAGATGTGATTGACCCAGAACTGCATTCCTGACACCTCCCTAGGTCATAATGTCTGACACGTCCTGCTACTATCTGTAGAGTGACCCTCATTAACTCCTACAGAAGCTTTTCTAGGTAGATCTTATTGTTATGACTGTCTTATAGATAAGAAACCAAGGTTACAGATGAACTGACCACCATGTTGGGGTCCATGTTAAAGCTGGGGTTAGAAAAAAAATGTAGTTTTGCTGTGGAGGCCACAATTTAACCAATGTAATCGCGATGATCAATCTGGCTGGATCAAGAGTCGCTTAAGAGACAAATCTATAGGCATGTCTGTGAGGTATTTTCTACTATATATTTGGTATGGGAATATCCACCCAAATGGGAGCGGTACCATCCCATGGGCTGAGATCCTAGACAGAATAAAAAGAAAAAAAGTGATCCAAGGAAAGGAATCAATCTCTCTCTATCTCTCTCTCTCTCTGCTTCCTGATTATGGATAGAAGGTAACCAACTGCCTCTCCCTTCTCCTGCCTACCTCCCCCACCATGATGAGCTGTACTTTTAAACCCAAGCCAAAATAAACCCTCCCTTCCTTAAGTGCCATTTGCCAGACACAACCTTAAGAAGCAACCTCCACAGTCAGCCTGATCTCTGTTGTAACCTCTTCTTGGGAATCCAACCCTGTTATGTGTCAGACCAGGAAAAGTCTGATGGCAAAAATCCAAAGGCAAGTGTCCCTCTTCCTAGTTTAATTTAAGACTTGGCTGGGTGTGTTTGACCTGACCTGAACAGTGCTTCTGGAAGGATGTTGCCCTGTTCCCAGAGCCTGAACTTCACACACACACACACACACACACACACACACACACACACACACTCACCCCATAGCCCTCATGAGGAAAATGATCTGAATATCTATTCTGGTAATTGCTCCTATTCAGCTCTGCCATTTTTACGGTGCTGGAAGATTAGAGTGAAATGACCAGAAAAATGAGAGCATTCTGGAGCAAGTGTCCAGGAGCATGCCTGCAGCCATTTTTACTGTAAGTAATTTTACAGTAAAATTATTTATTATTTAGTATCTCAGCCCCGAGGCTACCAATGCTTTAGAAGGTGAAAGCGGAGCTTCTGTAAGAAAACACACTCCACGCTGCCCCTATACCACACGTGAGCATCACTACCTGGACTCTCCTGATTTGAAATGGACCTGACTCTTCCTTCATTTAGTGGGCTCACCTCAAAGCCATCACACCAGTCACAGTTTGATTGCAGTTTGGCTGAAATTTCCAGAAGCCTCTGGAAGTGAAAAATCTCCCTGAGCTCTTCTTTGACTGGAGCCGTTCTGCACTTTGATTGGCTGGAGTCGCAGAGGTCAAAGGTCCCCGGAAGTCAATCAGTAGCTTTCATCAAAGGCTCTGCTTTACTCAACCCATACAAGTTTTTATTTGTTCAGTGTATAATGAAGTTCACTTCTGTCCATTTGTCAGATGAAATACCCTACACACTACTAACCACGGATATGACATGTCCACTTATTAATGTTTAACTGGAGGGAGGAAGTGGAGTGTTGTGTGTGTGTGTTTTTAGGAAATGATGTCCATCTTTAATTGGCCCGTATCTCCTGTGTGTTCTTGTCTTTGAGGAGACAGGATAACAATGACAGATTTTAGAGTCGGTCTCAGTTCCAACCTTTAATCTCTCCCTTAACTTATTGGACTTTCTTGGGCCTTGGCTTCCTCACTTGAAAAAATGAGGGGAAAATCTTACCAACCCCATGAAGTTGCTATGAAAATGAAATGACTTCATCACTGATGTAGGATGGGGAGGAAATCAGTCCACCCTTGCCACTGTTGACACAGATAATGATGAAGACTCAGTTGTGGACCCCTGTGGCAAAGATGCACCTACACTCTCTTACCAAAGCCAAGAAACCTTTAAAGTAGCAACATTTGCATCTCTGAAGTGGTGCTATATCTTGCCCTTTTCATGCCTTTTGCAAACTAGATTAGTCCCTCATCTTGTGGTTTGAATGCAGATAGATCTGAAGATAAGTGGAGCCTCTTTGGTAATGCTAAATATGCTGTCTGTGCTTCTATGTCCTGCCTGAATGGCCTCTAAATGGGCACTGTTCACTCTTGTACAATTCCTAACCTGTGCCAGATTGCTCTAGATGATCCCAGGTGGCTAGGAATTGTGCCCTTGTTTGCCTAAATGATTTTCTGACCTTGCCTCTGTTCTCATGTGACTGGATCTCTGTAGTTCTATTTAAACTTCCTGATGTCTTTCCTTGGTGCAGCTGAAGCCTCGAGACCTGTCTTTCTAGGGCAGCATGCTCTCCTAGGATTTCTTTGAATAGCTGTGCTCCTACATCTGCAACCATTCAGAATAATTAAGAGCCCTGAACATTTGCTTAAATGGTTCTTAGGTTGACAAAGGCTAGGACAATTCTTTGGAAGTTTCAAATCTGATCTTATTATAGGTCTTAGACCTTCTGTCTTAATTTTTCTGACCCTTTTACATATCAGTCAATGTTCTTATTCTGTTTCTCTATATCTATCTACCTACCTGTCTGTAGCTCCTCTTTTCTCTCTCTCTCTCTCTCTCTCTCTCTCTCTCTCTCTCTCTCTCTCTCTCTCCCTCTCCCTCTGCCTCTCTCTCTCCACCTATATTCTTTATTTTTCCCCCAACCTCATCCTGTACTCTTTACAATAGACATTTAACAAATTCTAAGGTACAGCATAACTGTTTAGAGATATCCTGCATATCAGATATTTACATTATGATTCATAATTGTAGTAAAATTACAGTTATGGAGTAGCAATGAAATAATTTTATGGTTGGAGGTCACTACAGCTTTGGGAACTAAAAGGGCCACAGCATTAGGGAGGTTGGGAACTATTAATTTAGAGGCAAGAAAGTAGGCTGGGCATGGTGGTACATTCCTTTAATCATAGCTCTTAGGAGGTACAAACCTGGATCTCTTTGAGTTTTAGGCCAGACTGGTCTCCATAGCAAGTTCAAGTTAGTCCAAGCTACAGAGACTCTGTGCCTCGACTAATCGACACCTGTAGGAAGAAGAAACCCTTAATTGAGGAATTGCCTGGAGAGAGAAAACCTGAAGTGAGCATGTCTGTGGGGCATTTTCCAGACTGCTCATAGATATCAAATAACCCAGCTCACTGTGGGTGGTGCCATCCCTGGGCAGGGGGTCCTGGGCTGCCCAAAAGAGGTAGCTGAGTAAGCCAGCGGTAGGAAGCAGTAAGCAGTGTCCCTTCGTGATTCTGCTTGCAGGTTCCTGCCTTGACTTCCCCTTATGTATAGCAACCTACAACTGTAAGCCTACAAGCCTCCCTCTGCCCCCAGGTTGTTTTGAGGGACAGTATTAGTCCCAGCAAAAGAAAGTAGAGCACCCCGTCTCAAAAAAGAATTACCTCACAGAATGAGGTGTCATATTCTTCACGTTTTCTTTGGATACTGAGTATTATCTATGTTTTATGCGTCTCTAACACTGGTGAGATACAGGATGGATGCATAGATCTTGCTTCCTGATTCTGTCCTTCCTGTTACTCAGCATCCCAGAACCACTTCCAGACTTCCCAAGCCTTGTGTTTGCCTACACAACTCTTCTGTGAGACAACTGCTCTACTCCTAAGAGGACACATCTAAGTAACATAGATCCCACACTCCCCCAAAGTGGTAGAAAGGCACAATGCAGCCCGGGTACCGGAGGGCTGGCAAAATTCCCAGGCGATGGAGTAACAGGTCGAGAACAACAGAGCAGGTGGGTGGGTTGCTTTTCAGTCTTGCAGCTCTTTTGTTATTAAGTCTGATTGATTGTTTTTAGAGGAAGGAGTGCATTCATGGTGCCCTGTGGAGGTCAGAGGATAACTGTGGAATCTGTCCTCTACTTCCGCCTTTATGTGGGTTCTTCGAGTCCCATCAGGCCTTTCTAGGCCAGAGCTTATATCCACTGAACCATCTCCCTTCTAGTTCTTAGGCTATGGGGGGTTGTTTGTTGTTTGTTATTAAGACAGTGTCTCATGTATCCCAGGCTAGCCTAAAACTTCCTATTGTAGCACAGGAAAATCCTGAATTTCTGATCCTCTTATTTTATCTCCGGAGTGCTAGGATTTTAGGTAACCCCATCATGGATGATGTATATTGTGCTAGGGAATGGGATACCGGGCTTAGCTGGACAAGCACTGTAGCAACTGAGTCACAGCCTCAGGCTCTGAAGTTTGATTTAAAACAGTGTAAACCAAAGAGGATCTTCACATTTTCTGATGTGACTTCAGAAAGTAGTAATTCCGTTTCCTTACTTTCTACACTGATCCCCACCATTGTTTTTCCTAACTCAGCAATGGAAGGGCCTGTTTAACAATGGGAATAGACGTTTGTCATATTACTCCCCAACCTCTGCTCAATGTCTGTGTCCTGTTCCTACATAAGCACTCACCTGGGCTGGAGAGAATGCTCAATGGTTAGGAGCCCTTGTTGCTCTCTCAGAGAACACAGGTTTCGTTCTCAACACCCAAAAGGCTGCTCACAATCATCTGTAACTCCTGTCCAGGGGATGCATTGCCTTCTGGCCTCTACAGGCACCAGACATGCATAAGGTACAAAGACGTGTATGGGTGCTAAACACTCATATACATAAACAAACAAACCCAACAGCAACCACCACAAAATCCACCACCAGACCTCTGCCTGGGGTTTTTCCTCTAGTTATTGGGTCTACTTTTAGCCAGGTCCTGGCCTGGATAACACCTTAACTTCTCTCCATCTCCATTTTTGCTCTGGGCCTGTCCACCATTGTCCTGTTTAATATGACAGTCTGACCTTTCTTACCACCCCCACATGTATCAATTCTTTACCTTATTCTGCTTAAATAATTTTTTTTGTGCCATAGCATGTTGGAACTTTCTAGATACTATGTGATTCTCATTATTATGTTTGATACCATGCCCCATGAGACTGTAAAGTCTAAGAAGGCAGGAGGTATTTCTGCTTTTTCTCTAATGTATTCTAAGTGCCTCAAATAGGGCTAGGCACTTAGAGGGCTGTTACTGTGTGATAGGGGTTGAGTGACTAACCCTTGATTCTTCATTGTTGGGTGATTAGCAGTCAGAATGTCACCTCTGAAAGGTGTAGGAAGTAAGAACATGAAGGGAAAACAGCAGGAAAGACCGAACACGGTGACAGAGATCATTTACACTGTACTCAGTAGTAATTTGCGATTTGTTTATCTGGCTTTTTGACACAATGTTCTCTTTGTTCTGCGTATTGTCTCCTCCAAACTTCCCACATTTCAGTTTCTCAGCGATTACACTTATTATATTTGCATTCTGAAGTACAAAAAAATAAGTGAGAACAGTGCACTTCATAAAAGATGTGTTCTCAACCTTAAGAAGAAATACAGATAACCAGCTATTCAACTGGCTTTATCATCTGCAAGTGTTGAACACTTGATCAGGAGTCTACTTATTCTTGCTGGGTTCATCTTAGAAAGGATCACCTAAGAAAATGACTTTTTGATTTTGCACCTCACACCACTCCAGTGCTCCGTTCCATCTGCCCCTCGGCTTCATGTTCTCATTGTTTGTTATTTATAACCTTTCAGTATTGCCCATATGCACACGGTGTGTGGCCAACCACTGACATATGAGCAACCTACCACGGTCCCACTCACAAAGGAGAGTGACTCCCTTCCCAAGCAGTCATCAAATGCCAGTGGTGCCTCCAATAGCGGTGAGAGGTTGAATGGGGGCGTCTCTCCCCAATCTGTCCTGAAAATTTTTGTGTGTGTCTTTTTTTTTTTTTTAAATGTTTTGAAGGGAGAAAAACTGGCAAAAGTGTGAGCAGGGAGTTGTATGATAATTCTTTTGTAAAACACTAATGCATTTTTGATAAGATGCATTATTTTTATTTCTGTGTACATGCCAGCGTCTATGGGAGTTTCTGAAGCCTTGGATTTATCCTTACAAAGCTTTGTTTAGGGAAAGAAGCATTTGGTGTCTGAGGGCAGGGCCTAGGTATGGGAGTGCACCTGACAGCCAATAGATTCAAAAATTCAGCCAGCAGATTAAGGGGTTGGGTTTGCACTGGAGCTGAGGTTCACTCTGAAAAGTTCAACCAATAGCTACTGTACCCCATACCCCTTTACCCAATCCTGAAATGTCAAGACTTGCAGCACCCCACTTAAGTAGGCTTTTCTTTAAAACCCACCTCACCTTGGGGATCAGGGCTGAAAACCCTCCACTACATGGGAACAAAGGGTTTCCACCCAGGTTCATTTTGAACCTGTTTATAACAATAAAGACCCTCATGTGTGCATTGAATCCATCTCCCTGGTAGTCTTTGAGGGTTCCTCAACATGGGTACAACAAGTTTACATGCACCATGTGAGAGCATATATCCAAGAAGACCACAAGTATCAGATTTTCTGGAACTGGAGTTACAGAGAGTTGTGAGCCACTTAGAAACTGAACCAGCCCCCCTGCAAGAGCACTCTGAACCATCTCTTCGGCCCCCTTTGCTTAATGAAAGGACAGTTGTACAGAGGACTTTGACATCAGGTCATATTTCTCTTAATTTGATGACAAGTATAGAAAACAGAAATTAAAACACACTTACTTAAAATTCAAGTATTTTATGCATAATCCCCCTCAAGAATTTTTGTATGGATAATTATTGGTGAAGGAGAAAAATTTTCCTCAGCGATGTAAGATACACACAAAAATAAACAAACTCCTGCCCATACCTTGTAAACAATCCTAATGAGACCCACTGGGTCACTAAATAAATAGACATAGTAAATTGTAAAAGGGGTCTAATTGGCAAAGAGAAGTCAATAAATGAGAATGGGAGGGGCAGGAGATAGAGAAAAGAGCTAAATGATTGAATAATTTAAGGTAAGTATCTTTTAATGACTGGAAGCATACTTTTGCATACCAAGGTGAGGTCATGTGATTGGGAGCCAAAAAGCCTTAGTGAAACTTGCTGTCTAGACTGTTCAGACAGACCAGGAGGTCACACTAAGCCAGTGAAACCTATTATCAATCAGTAACCGCCGCTGCCAGACCCAACAGTGGAGGAGGAGCCGCTTTGCATCTGAACGCCAACAATGCAGAGAAAAGGAATCAAAATTGTGTCAAGAAGGTTCTAGTGCCTAAGGATGGTTAAATCTGTGTCCATAACACTCTGAAAGCAAAGAGCAGGCCTTTTGCACATATGCAAAATGATACGACAAACTAGACATACTTTGAAATTTTATGATGAAATGGGAATGTGCTATTTTTCACCACTGCTTCGGGCAAGATAAACAGAGTTTTTTTGCATCCTAGGCAAGAATTCTGTCCTATCATGTGCTCAGGTTATAGCCCCAGCCCAGGAAAACATGCCTTTCTGTTGGCGCTTTGTGCTTTAAGGATTTGAAGACTGTTTATTGTTTTCTTCAACATGCTTTGCAAGGTTGCTTTTCACAATCTTGCCGCCAATGTGATTAATTAAGCATGCACACGATGACATTTAACAAGTCAAATCTTGAAAAGTATCTTGAATCTAACCTTTAAAAAAAAAAAGCCTGTAATTGCCAAGACCTGATGAGAGGCAACACCAAAAGGTTTTTCTGCCTGAAGAGAAGCAGCAGAAGCATTTTGCTTACACAGAAGAGGGTAGCTTTGGTTTCTTAGACAGGGTAGCCTTCTGAGAAATCCAGGCCACCTTTCAAAGGCCTGTGTGGGTTCACAAAACTCAGAGCCTTCCTGCTAACAGTTCACAGGTATTCACTGATCCAGATGCAAGTCATCCTCTGCAACCTCTCTGTGGCCCATGACTGTGGGAACTCTGTTCCACTTGCCCTTTGGCACCAACCTTTGTTCATCACCTGGGGCTTTCTTTTAATGATGCCTCATCCTACTTAAACCTACCTCTCAAGAGAAAGAAAGTACTAGGCTTAAAGCATCCTCTTTGGTCCTATGTGCTTGTTCTCTCTTTCCATCTGCCTTGTCCCCACTGCCCTGTCACCTTCTAAGTGATAGCTATGGGCTTAGGCTCAGAGGCCAGACTGCTTACGTGTATCCCCTGCTCAGCTGGGATTCATGTGGAACTTGAGGTAGGTCATGTCAGTGATCCATGCCTAGATCTTCTTGTTTTAGAATGCAGACAGCATTACTACACACATTCCAGTGGTAAATGAACAGGGCATGTGCTGCTGAGATAGTTTAGTGGGTAGAGGTACTAGCTACCTAGCTTTGACCATAGTTCAGTTCAAAGGATCCAAATGGTAGAAGGGAAGAGCTGACCCCCACAAGCTGTCCTCTGACTCTCCACACCCCCCCAACACACACACACACACACACACACACTGTGCACACATGCAAACACCATTAAAAATAAGAAAATAAATGAACAAGGTACAGAGCATTTTAGCTATTGCTGCTTCAAATGTAGAAATCTGTTTATCAGCGCTCTAGCTAAATTCTAAGTCTTCTATGAAGCTTCTCCAGTCTTGATTTTCAAAGACAGGGTCTCATACGACCCCGGTACGAGTTGACACAGCCTCCCTCAAGTTATACTTCACAGTGCCTGTCCATCTGAGAGCTACATCCTCATTATCTACAGTTTTCAGATAGCAGTCTGAGACGTGGAGAGGTTGGATGCTGGTTCCCATCCCAAACTGCCACCAGTGATAGAACCAGAACACAGATACAGACAGACAAGTTTTCTTTTGTCTGCTGTCTAACAGACACCACCAGCCCACCGACTCTTCTTCTAGGTTCACCCGAGACTCAACAAATGGCACCCCACGTTGACAATAAGACACAGTTTATATTTATATGACCCTCAGGTACCACTAAAGAAACAGTGTGCACAAACAAAGCAAGGAAAAAAAAACTCTGAAACTACCTTGTCTAAACTCAATTCTTCAGCAAGAGGAAGACAGAGAGACCCAAAGCCAGGCCCTCAAATGTTAACTCTTTCTATGAGAGAAAATATTCAGCTGAAGAAATTCTTTTAACTGAAATATGGATTTACATCAGTTAACAGGTAAAAGGGTTTTCTTTCTTTCTAACCACACACACACTTCTTGAGATGTCAAATATCCAGGGTAGGGTAATTCTCAAATCAAATGCTTAAGGATAGTGATACACACTTGTTACCCCCGCACTTCATTGATAGAAGAGCAATGATTAGAAGTTCATGGTTATCCTCATGTGGAATAGTAAGTTCAAGGCCCACTGATGCCGTGCGAGACCCTGTCTCAGTAGAAAAGCGGGGAGAAGGACAGTATCAACAAAGAGTCTTCTGAATCAGTCTGAAACTCAGATCTCCACACCAGTGCAGATGGAGAGCATCCAGGCATCAGTTTGAATGCATGCTCCAGGTGAATCTGTCTTCTCAAAGCCTTCTAATGGGAAGCTGCTGCTGCTGGACCTGCCTTGAGTTCCTTGCTCCTTTTCTCTGCAGCAAATAATGAAAGAGAGGGAGGTTCCAACGACTGCACGATTCAAATAAGGTGATCATCCTTTCCAGGGAGTAATAGGCTCCCCTAAATATATGAAAAATGCTTACATCTGCATTCTTTTGTGTCAAGTAACAGAGCCAGGCAATGTCCCTAAACCCTTTTCTTAGAGCAGAATTTTAGCTTCTTTCTTCTGCGTCATCTTCTTCTGGCATCTGTGGCGTCTGTGTGGCATCGTGTGGCATCTCCAAAGGGTTTTTATATAATGTATTTTCTTTAATGATTTGGAAGCTCACATCTATCCGTAATTCTGAGGCCATTGGGAGTCACAGTGCAGTTGCTAATAAACCTTGTAGGTAAAACACGCTTGTACTTTTGATAACACATCTGAAGGCATCTCTCTAAAACTCACTTCTGTGTCTTTATTCTCAGCAAAGCACACATGTAAGGAAACATAACTGTTGGTCCTCCTCATCCTTAAGGATTCACTTCTAGCAATTGCTCTAAGGTCCAGGATAATGTCATTTCATCATCTCTATGGAAGCCATCCCTACAAAAGAGGGTAGGACCAGGTGATTTTTTTTTTCTTTTTTGGCATTTCTAATTGTGAAAACACCAGTTGGTGGTTATACAATAAAAGATGGGGAAAAGCAGCTGTGTATTTAGTTACAGTCCTCATTTCAATAACCAGCCGTCGTCCTCTTTAAGGAGTCTGCTTTCTGAGATACGTAGAAAGATACAGAAGCAGAAATGCTGACATGTGCTTGCCAAGGGGAGATTGCAACATCAGCGCAGGGGTTTGAGCTGGAACTGGCCTTTGCCTTTCCTCACCTGAGACTGCTGATGGGGCCTGAGGGGAGCTTAATTGCATTATCTCACACTCCATATGGACGCACTCGGGGCAGAGCAAATATCAGGCAGAGATGTGATGTCTAATGGGTCATTTATTTAACATGTTATCTGCTGACCTCAGTGTGCAAAGTCCAATGCTATGTGGTGCCCGAGACTGGAAGAAGGAGTCACCGGATGCAGTACCTGTCCCAAAGGGTTTTCTTGGGAGCAGGAAAGGAATGTAAATGATCTTAAATGTCACAAGGCAGTGAGATAATGTGGGAAATCCAATTTCCTCGCTCTAGAAGGATGAGGGAAGAGGAGATTCTGTGAAGGACATGGGCGGGATTTGGAAGGCACATGGCCCTGAGAGGAAGGATGTCTCAGAAAGAAGGAACAAGACAAGCATCTAGAAATCACACAGGGATAGGACCCAGCCGGAGAGGTCTGTTTATAGCATAGGATCCCAGAAGGCGGGGTCATAGTTGGTTTTTAATTTTCAACACTAATTTCTGCCTGTGTAATTTATAATCCCAAAAGGGGATTACAAATTTGAGGCCAGCTTGGACTTTTACAGATTTGAGGCCAGCTTGGACTATATGGTGAGGCTGTCTCAAATAAGCAAAATCTCAACAAAAAACAAAAACAAAAAAACTTACTGGTATCTAATGATGCTTCAAAAGCATTGGTAAGCACGCTTGAATAGGATGAAATTTCTGTTAACCCAGCATTAGCAGACCCTCCAGCCTCAGCAAGCCCTGCAGATGGACCCACACAGACAAAGCCACTTGTATAAAGTTAGGCAGTGGACCAGTGTTACCTATAGTCTGTAATGTTAAGTCTTTCCCAATGAGACTTGGTTAGTAAGATCTAAAATTCATTCTGATGACAGTGGCTAGTAAAACCTGCCCATCCTTCTTTCCAGAACTTGCTAAAGCAGCTGCTTAATTTCAAGCATTCAAATGAACATTGATAGCACGTGATATCTGTGTGGAACCATCTACATACCTCATGGTTTATTTCATAATCCAGATGTGTTCAGTCAACTCTTCTCATGCATGTGTGAACACTGTCAAAAAAAAAAAAAAAAAGTGGGTAGGAAAGGGTGGAAATAAAACAGAGCTGGAGTGAGGAGGAAAAAAAAAATATGACCAAGTCTCCAAATCTACATTTCACAATTCAGTAGACTCTAGGAACATAGTATGATTTGTGTCCCAAACAGAAAGGAGGATGTTGCAAGTGGAATCGACCACGTAGAGTATGCAGACATGGCTATGATTTTTAAGCCACCTGATGATGTATTTCAGTCTTTATGCTTTTCTGACTATATCTCAACCCCACCTTTATATGAGGAACACCATCCTTGAATGCAACAACGAGGCTGACTTTCTTTTTACTCTACTTACAAAATTATATATATTTACTTATTTGGAAGGGTCCTATGCATGTGCATGCAGAGGTCAGATGACATTTTTTTTCTGAAGGCTGACTTTTTGTGACTATCTTTTCCCTCATGGACTAATGTCCTCTGCAATGTCCTATCGGGAGAATGTTCTCATTGTCCCCAAATATGTTTTCAGCATCAGCATGTCAATTATGCTGTCACAAGGCAGAATATGAGACCGGGAAACGATCTATCAGGCCATCAGAGTTCATCTCAGGGGCAGGCCACATCTCCCATGGGGGACAGTGATAGGTTGGCATAGGCCAGTGTCTGAGAAGAACTTGGCTCTGTGAAGTTTTACTCTGAATATCTTTTAGTAAAGGAAACGGATTGTGAAGTGGATCTGCTGCTGAGCTTGGGTGAGTAAGTCCTGGCTTGACGTAATTTGTCCCGCTATGGGGGCTATATGGCAACATCTTGACTTGTTGCAGTATGTCTCTTCTCAGGGGAAGGAATTTCTGCTTGTCTGCCCTAGACAGAAGCCATAAATCTGTTGGGTATCCATACTCCAACACCCTGCATACACAGGGTGGCCTCCACAAGTAAAAACTAGCCGGTCTGTGATGCCAATAGTGCTGAGGAAGAAAACCCATGATTGTTTCTCAATAAATCTTCTTCCTTGCAGCCTTTCTATCACAAAGCAGACCACTTGACTTACCTAGAAAGCACAAAGTGTTTTGAAATATCCCATTTTAAGCAACACCCCCCCACCCCCACCCCACTCCCCATACTGCTGAAGATTCAACTAGAGTCTTTCACACACCAGGCAGATGCTCTACCTCTGGGCTACAACTCTGGCCTTCCACTAAATTCTTCTTTGAAAATTAAGAATTATTGAATGTTGTGCCTGCAGACATGTGTGTGTGCACGATGCACACATCTGGTACCCACAGAAAGCATTGCTTCCCTAGGAACCAAAATCAGATTCTTAACCACCCTGCTTGCTTGCTTTGTTTCTTATACAGAGTCTCACATAGCCTTGTTTGCTCTTGAACTAACTGCAGAACTGAAGTTTATATAGACACAGCAGATCTTTGAGGTCCAGTGAGAAGCTTTGAATACTACACCACTATCACAAGAGACTTGAGTGCCCCCCCATCATACCCACAATTAATCTTTTCCTGTAAGAAAAAAGAGACTAGAACATAGGCTGCAGAGATAAAACACAGGAGAGGGTGGGGAGGGAAGAGAAAAGGACCGGAAGAAGAGAGATGCTTAATTTGTCTCTGCCACTTTGAAAGGACCCTGGCTAGCAAAGAACTTTTTGGTCAGCTGTTCTGTCCCCCAACTAATTTGGCACTGGCTTTGATCTCATCTATAATGTATATTTCAGTGCAAAATATCAGGGCCAGTGGCAGGTGAAACAATGTGCCCCCAAAGCCATCTTTGCAAATATTGAGTTTTGTGAGTCTCAGAGTTATTTCCAAAGACAAAAAAGCTGCTACACATCCCAGGGTAGTCCAGACATCTTTAAAAACTTGAGAAGCAAGCTGAACACAGCAAGAATCTTTGTTAGCTATATTTGTATATATGTATCTTGACATTGACACTCTAGCTTGTGCAGGAGCTATCCCTTCCTTGAAATCTTGCCAGGATATGGCATTCATCTGTCCTCCCCACACCCTTCATACAGTGTTAACGGTAAAGATTTTGAGTTGAGTTAAATTAAAATCTGCTGCTGATGTCTTTAGAACCTCTTCATTTCCTAAGGTGATAGCTATAGGTCTGATCTTTGGGGATTTGCAGGGGCACATATCATGAAAACAGTGCAGCTAAGGACCAGAGGAGACTTTTGTGGTGAAAGTTAGTATTGATGCATCTGTACAAAGCACACAGCACAGGGTGCCCAACCCTCATTGTTGGACTCAGTCACATTCCTGTCCTCCCCAGTGGAACTGCCAAGGGTAACTCAAACATGAGCGCTTCACTGGGAAGACAGTCCCGCTGAGCCCAGCAGAACTAAGCATCCATCAGTCAGGACCTAACCTTATCAACTGTGGGGCATGTTTAACAAGCTCCATCCCTTTCTTTTGATTTTACCTCTAATCATAATGACCACTGTATATGTTCACAGTAGATACTTTTAATGCATACCATGCAAGATGAGAGAAAAGCACACTTTTCCTTTCCCCAGTGACAGCCTCAGTGCTGTGAGCTCATCACTATTAATAGTCCCTCATAAATTCACCTAGAATTTTGTAGAGAAGAATAGAAAAATTATTTTTTTTCTATGCCCCAATTTCTTCTTCTTTTTTCCCCAGAGTTCATGGTGCTATCTATATATTACCACAAAGCCTTTACCAGGCCAGCAGTAGAAATACCTCATTATTACAAAGAAATTAGAGAAAACAGCAGAGAAAGTAAGAGATGGTCATTACTTTGTGTGACAAACCAAATAATTTTTGCCAGCCTTCAATGGTTCCTGCTGATGGTTTGATTTTTAATGCGTGTCACCAGGTTCTTTAAATTTTTTTTTTACTTATTTGCAAGGGGTTTTTTTCTTGCATAACAGAGTGTATAAAATAGATTTTAAAATATCAAATTAGTTAAGAATACTAAAAATAAAAAATTTAAAAGAAATTTTATAGATACTTTGATTAAAAAGACGCCTTAATGGTTAAAGCCAGCTGGAGTCTTAATTGTCGGAGCCAGTGAGATGTAAAGGCATTTGCTGATCCCTGATGAACCCAGTTCAGGACCCATTTAGTATAAGGAGAAACAGACTCTCATACGATGTCCTCTGATCTCCACACACATTTCGAGGCACCTGCACAAACACATGAACATAAAATTTTTAAAAATCCAAATACAGTTTAAAAGCATAATCCATCATTGTTCTCAGAGGCCACGTGGGGCTGGCATATCAACCCACAGATCACAAAATCAAGGGTGGTGTCTCATAGCCTTGAACCTCTTATTGCTTCAATCTACAGATATCTCATCTACTGATTACTTCTCTGGTTTCAGTGATGTGGTCTATCTTGCCTCACCCTGAGGTCTCATTCTACTGTCTCTGGTGCTGTTGAGCCTGAGCCCATAGGGAAGCAGAACATCATGGCCACCAGAGCACTGTAGGCAGCTCTTCACCGCATAGTAGGCAGGAAGCAGAAGAAGGAATGGGGCCTAGAACCTGCCAAGGCACCCTTCCAGCAATGGCCTACTTCCTGTAATTAGGCCCCATTTTCTAATGTTTCCAGAACCTCACAGAATAGTGCTGCTGGCTGTGAAGTAAGCAATTGGCACATGAGATTTTGGAGGATACTTCAAATGATTGCACTAACTACAGCCTTGAAATCCTAAAGCAGGATTTTGTCACTGCCCTAGCCTGTCCTCCATGGCTATAACGTAATCTATCTTTCTTCTGTCTATTCTGTCTCCTCTGTCTGTTCTTTCTTTATTTTTTAAATGTGCGTTGCATTTGTGCTTTGCCTGCATGTATGTCAGTGTGAAGGTGTCAGATCATGGAGTTACAGTTGTTAGCTGCCAAGTGGGTGCTGGGATTTGAACCCTGGTCCTCTGTAAGAGCATAATTTTTGTTTCTTAAACACATGGTGAGGACGACTTTCCTCCCTCTTAGAACCAAAGCCCTATCTCTTAACCTTATCAACAACCCAGAAGTCACACAGACAGACAGACAGACAGACAGACACACACACACACACACACACACACACACACACACACACACACACTGGCAATTGTTTCTCTCGCCTCACCTAACCACCTAACTTCTCTGGTCACATTAGCACACATGTTATCAAGGACTAAAAATAATGGAAACATCTATTATTTTCTTAAATTTAGGCCAGCTAGATGTTAAAACCAATATATAAGTAATTTGCAGAAATAAAGGTATAACTAAAAGTCAGAACCTAACTGAGTGCTGACAAGGAATTACAGATGGACCAGCCTCCAATACTCCTTTTCAACTGTTCTGAGCAATACCTCTCTCCAAGTCAGCCCACAGTTCTTCGGGGGCAGGTGTATGTGAGGCTGTATGAAGATCATCCCAGCTGCCAGAATGAGCATGTAAGCTGAGATCAGACTAGAGGTTTTCTGGGGCCTCCTGGGAAGTATCCTCAGGCAAAGGAGAAAGCTAGACAAGGAAAAAGTCTCTGTCTCTTCCAGGGTACCATCACTCAAGGACTTGAGGCTCCTTCCTATGGCTCTTAGCTTAGAACTTATATCAGTACCCACATATTGCACAAATTCTACTTGGTCTTATAATAAAAAGCTGGAGCCAAATATTGAGGAAAAGTTGAAAGATCAGAAAGACAGAAACAAGCCACAGCCACTTCTCACCTAGCTGCTTCTCACAAATCCTCATCCTGAATGCCTCTCAGTCCTTAGCCAAAAGGAAAGGGCCCAACCTCTTTCCTCCTGCCTCATCACTTCCTGTGGTGTGGGTCACCACTCCTGACTTTCCAGGCTAAATTTGTTGGTGTCTCTGTCCTCTGATTTTCAGGCAAAATTTATTAAATACACAATATATCACCACATCCAAAGAAAGCAAGGCTAGGGGTAGAGGGCCCTACGTTGCCAGCTCCTGAATTTCACCATCCCCAATGATGCCCCAACATACCAGTTTTTGAGTCAAAATGCTTTCTCACTGCAAAAACCAGTTAAGTTCACTGTCTCTCCCGGACACTAAAGATATTTGAAAAGACAGAGAGTTCACTAGAGAACCAAAATGACTGCTTCACAAACCCGAATTCTGTGCCTTCGGGCAAAGCACTGCCTTGTAAGGGAGCACACTGGGTATCCTTCAAGATCATTACGGTTTCTCTCAACTTCTTTAGCATTCAGTCTGTTTGTTTTGGGTTGGTGTTTTTATTTCTTTGGGAAGTGACTCAAATTCTGTGGGTTATTTTTCTCCCCTGCCTACTGATTTCAGACATAGCAAAATTTGCAAAAATAACAGGATTAATAAAAATAACAGCTGCATTCAGGGCACTGTGATGGATGTGGAAATTATTAGAAGGTGTGTAAAAGCCCAAGAAGTAAAGAGTGCTTAGTACAAAATGTTCTATTCCAAAACTATGTTGTAAGAGCTGAGAAAGAGTACTTAGTGTGGATTATCCAGTACCAAGTGCTCATCTCTGAGACTGTGTGCGTACAAGCAAAATATAAACTGAGCAGATTGTATTCATATATTTAGAAATATATTTTTGTATAGTTTGAATGTAACTAGCCCCCATAATCTCATAGAGAATTAAGATGTGTGGTGGAGATGTGGCTTTGTTGGAGGAAGTGTGTCACTGTGGGAGCAGGCTTTGAGGTCTCTTTTGCTTACATTTTGCTCTGTGTGACACTGAGGCAGCTTCCTGTTGCCTTCTGATTAAGATGTAGCCAACACCAGGTCCACCTGCATGCCTCCTCCAGGCTGCCTACCATGATGATAATGTACTGAACCTCTAAACTGTAAGCCAACACCTCAATTAAATGCTTTTCTTTATAAGAGTTGCTGTGATCATGGTGTCTCTTCACAGCAATAGAAACCCCAACTAAGACAGTTTTATATATGTATATATATATATAACTATTAAAAAGAAGCCATGAATTTGAGAGAGAGCAAGGGGAGGGGGTACTCAGAGGGACTGAAGGAGGAAAAAAATAAAATGATACATTTTAATTTCAAAAATAAAAAAAAATTTAGAGAGTAACATACTTTTGCTTGACAGTAAGTAAAGGGCACATTTTATCTGAGTCTATCTTTGTTTATTGCTTTGAGACAGGGACTCACTATGTAGTCCCAGGCTGGTCTTAAACTCATGATGCTCCTGCCTCAGCTTCTGAGGACTGGGATCCCTGCATTGGGCTCAAAGCTTTTGTTTGTTTCATAAAGTAATTTTATACTTCAAAGTACAGAAAATTGTAGAATAGATGCTCATGGACACAGCTAATTTCATAAACACTGTCACATTACCATTTCTAAACATTAACTGTCAAAGTTAGGCTTGGTGGTACGTATACCATAACCCCAGTACTTGGAAGTTAGAGGCAGGAGGATCAGTAGTTCAGGATTATCTTGGGCTATCTGGCAGTTTGAGGACAGCCTGTATTACATGAGACCATATATATATACATACATATACGTGTGTATATATACACATACATATGCATATATGTGTATTATATTAAAGTAAATAATAAACTTTCAAATTTTGAGAGAATTCTAGAGTCACATGTGGCCATGTTAACAGATAACTGAGGTGCATCAAGCCCTCCGAGGGTTTGCCTGAGAAATCTGTAAAAGAAACACATCATAAGCAGTTTGGGATGCACCAAGATGGGGTGCTTGATGAGAGTCTTCAGAAAGAGTTCACGGAATCAGAATCATGTGCGCATACCGAGACAGACAGATGTACACAAATAAAACTTAAAAACAATAAATCTGCAAAAGAAGGAAAAGAGCAAACAGTGGGGTCTTCCTCTGCTTGCTCTGCTCTGTTTATTTGGGCGACTGAACAGGAAACCACAGACTCTCGGTGCGTACTGCTCAAACATGGAGCCATCGCTCAAACCTACTGCACACAATGTAAGACTGAAGGAAGACGTCTGGAACCAGAAGATCCGGTGATTCGGCAGAGGTAAAGATGTAGAAACCTTGGCAGTGATGATTAAACATTTACAATCTGCTCCCACTGAGTGGTAACAACCTGGCACTGAGAAACATGTATGGCACATTTTCCCACACTTCTAGAGAAACAAAAGAAATAGATATTTTAGAAGATGAGTTTAGATAATGAACATAGCTCCTTCCCATTGCTTATCACATGACTTGCTGCCAGGAATGTTTATGTAAGTGCAGTTAACCCCAAAGGGAAATGGTTGTGGTAAAAAGCTAAGGGTCGGTTAGCATAATGTCACCAGTGTACAAAAGTGTAAAACAGCCAATGAGGGATAAAACACACCCCAGTCAAAACTGATGTAAATGAACAATGCTATGTTTCTTAGAAATATAGCTATTATCCCTCCTTGAAGATTTATCTTGCCTATTTAGTACTTGGATGGGAAAAGAAACATTTAGTATTGGGTTTTGTTATCTGCTGAAGAGCTTCAGTCAGAAAGATTTGTCTAAGTCTAAGTAGGGAATGAGAGCTTCTTTCTTCACTGCTTTCATGTATTTTGTTAGAATTCTTACTAAAATCACAAACCATTCCTAAATTCCTAAGCTCAGAATGATCACATCCAAGTTAATCCCTGAGAACTGAGAAGTTTAAACTTCAGTGATAATAGACCATCTACAGTAGCTGCTGGGCCAGGAATCACCACAGTAAGCAGACCCCAGAAAACCCTTTTGGAGACGGAAATTCCTGTTGCCAGCTCTGAGACATTTCTTGTCTGCCTCTTTCCACCAGATTGCAGAGAACAAAGCACTTGGCAGAGACCAGTTTCCACTTAGTTGATTCTGGCCAAATGAGATTTTTTTTTCCTTCCATAGAAGAGGAAAGCTCACCAATATAGATACTGATGAAAGTAGTGGGGAGCCAGCATGAGAGAGAGAGAGAGAGAGAGAGGACACCCTCATGCACACACACACATACACTGTAATTATGGAGAATAAAGCAATAATTCTACCACCATGGGAAAACCTAGCAGCTACCAACATATCTAAATGTAAAGTTAACCTTGTAGCACTGTGACCTGTGAGCTTCAGGTGTCTGTTAACAGAACATACCAGAACTCTGCATCCTTCCTGTGACATTCCTGCCAAAGGAGGATCCCTTGAGTCCAGCTTGAGTGAGCACACAAACCCAAGTGGATTGAGAGGTAACAGCAAAGTAACCTCCCTGAGTTGTGAGAAGAATACTTAGCTGTCCTGAATCCCAGAAGACAGGAGACAAAAAGATGAATTCAAATGGTGAGTTCCTTTTGCAATAAAAGGCAGCGCTGGGACAGCCAACAAAGTTTAATAAAGGTCTGTAGAGAATTGGATCATATTGTTCAGAGTGAAATTCCTGGTTTTGTGAACTGTCCTGTGATCATATAAGAGAATCCAAACAATACTTAATGAGCAAAACATTATCAAATCTACAACTTATTGGTTTGTTTGTTGGTGTTGAGTCAGGGCCTCACTCTGTCCTAGTCAGACTGAGGCTAATAATATGAAGGCCAGCTGTCTACAAATTTACCACAGTCCACCTACCTCAGGCTCCCAAGTGCTGGTATGAGTTCTTTTTATTTATATTTATTTTATTTTATTTGGGAAGAGATGGTGCATGTATGGAAGTCAGAGGACAAGTCTGACTCTGTGAGAGTCAATTCTATCCTTCTACCAACTGAGCCCCTCAGATCAAACTCAGGTCATTAGGCTGCCGGCTGATCTCTCTCAACTGTCCCCTCAGAGAACTTCTTGTTTTTAATGCCTATGGGTGTTTTTTCCTGTGTTTATGTACATGCACTAAGTTTGTGCTCAAAGAGAATATCAGATCCTCTGGAACTAGAGTTAAGGGTGTGTGGTGGTTTGAAAGAAAATGGCCCCCAAAGGAAGTGGCACTATTAGGAGGTGTGGCCTTGTTGGAGTAGGTGTGGCCTTGGTGGAAGAAGTATATCGTTGTGAGGGTAGGCACTGAAGTCTCCTATGCTCAAGCTACACCCAGTGTGGTAGTCAGTTCACTTCCTGTTGCCTACAGATGTAGAACTCTCAGCTCCTTTTCCAGCACTATGTCTGCCTATGTGCTGCCATATCCGACCATGATGATAATGGACTGAACCTCTGAAACTGTAAGCCAGCCCCAGTTAAATGTTTTCCTTTATAAGAGTTCCCATGGTCATGGTGTCTCTTCACAGCAATAGAAACCCTCACTAAGACAGGATGGTTGTTAGCTGTCATATAGTTGTTGGGAACTGAAGTTGGGTTCTCTTCAAGAGCAACCAGTGCTTTTAACCCCCGAGCTATCTCTCCAGTCCCACCAGAGAATTCTTGACTGATGAAAATATTCTATATCTTGATTATGATGATGACCATAATGGCTACATGAAAATACACAGTTGTCAAAGTTCACCAGAACTTTGTTTCTAAATACACACCTAAAAAAAAAAGGCTGATGTTTTAAAATATTATTTTATTTTTATTTATGTGCATGTATGTGTTTCTGTGGATGAGTGTATATGCACATATACATGTGTACCCTTGAAGGCCAGAAAAATAGTGTTAGATTCAGTAGGCACTGAGAACAAAACTTTGGTCCTCTGCAAAAGCAACAAGTGCTTTTAATCTCCGAGTCATCACTTCAACCTCACAAGACTTTTTTTTAAATGTTCATTTTGATATTGCTCTTTTTTTTTTTTTTTGGTCTATAAAGTACTGGTGCTACTCAAATATGAAATAATGTAAACTAACCTCACAGTTTTTATGCATACTGTTTAATATTACCTGTTGATCAACTGATGCCTGGCTGACACATTAAATTTAGTAGAACACGACTGGGCTGTTTCAAACCCATGTTTTCATGATGTGCCATTCTGTCTCCTCTGTTTTAAACAGTCTGTGGCATATCTCATATAATCTCATGCACATCTTGCATGTTTTTTTTTTTAAATAGCTGCACGTGTTTTTAATCTCAAAACCCCCTCAAGATGACTCAAAGGTAAAAGATACTTGCCACCCATGGCTGATGAACTGAACTATGCCTCCCAGTCTTCACTAAGCAACCATCTGTCTGGCATCCTGTGATTCTGAATCCTGAGGTCTTTGATGTGGACACATAGATCTTTTCTACCCCACAAATTCTGTCAGTTCTCTTGTTTAGCTTTCCAAATTTCCTGATGTTGTGGTGTTTGTTGTCTAGAGTGCTCCACGGGACATTCTTTGTTTATGCTGAAATATGGAAATTATTTCCATTGTGGGTTTTGCTTACTGGGAGATACAAATGTTTCTTTATTTCTACCGCATTTCTGGTAGCATCCACAGAACTCCCCACTGTACGTCCAATAATAGACACAGAGGCATCTAATAGATAAAAATACTCTGCTGGGGCTAGGAAGATGACTCAGCTAGGCAAGCATTTGCCAGACAAACATGAGGACATAAGTTTGGATCAACAGCACCCATGCAAAGACCTGGGCCCCATGGTGAGCTTCTGCAGTCCAAGTGCTGAGGTTGCAGATGGTGAGGGGTGGGGGTGGGGGTGGGGGATGGAGGTTGAGGATCAGTATAAGACCCTGCCTTTTGTTTGTTTTTTGTTTTTGTTTTTTTAATGCTGAACATGCTTGTCTTCTTAGCCCTGCGGAGGCAGAGTTAGGAAGATCCCTCAGATTTAACTATGAACTTTGGTCACGTCGTGTCTCCATCTGAATTGGCCTCTGAGAATCATAACAAATTCATAGTATTATTTACAAGAGTCCAATTTATAACATAATAGCCATGGTTTCAATTTTGAGGGCTGAAAAGTTACAGTGGTCTGTTGTGCAATCGTGTGAATGTTTTTAACATTACATGTAAATGACTAATATGGTAAATTTTAGTTATATGCTTTTTATTATGATTGAAAATTAGGGCTCACTCCTTCCACCACATGGGATCCAGGGATTGAACCCAGGTTCTGATCAGGTTTGGGGGCAAGCACCTTTATCCACTATGCCCTCTAACTAGCCCATTCCCACACACTTCCTCCTCTGAAGGCTTTGGAGGAGTGAACTCAGGTCCTCGTGCCTCATGCTTAGCCCTTCACTGACTGAGCCATTTCCACCTTCTGAATCTCTCTCTATTAAAGTAAAAGTGTTTGTTCCAGGATTTTAATTCCACTAGTACATTTCCCAGCTTCAATGCCCTGGTTGGGCTTAAACCAACCAATTTCACTTTTGTCAGGATGTAAAGGGAAGGGTGTTTTGATCCTGGAGCTTGAACTAGCTCTCTGGCTGGGCTGGTTCTTTCTGCTCATTCCTGATTATAGCCTAATAAAAGAATGTTTGCTTATCGAGGAAGCCATTTTTAAATGGCTCGATAACTTGTAGATGGCAATGAGAAGATCTATAGGCTGCTTCATGCAGATCTCGCTGAGCACTCTTGCTAGATCAGTGGTTCCTCAAAGATAAGAGCTGAGAAACCAGAGTATTGTGTGTGTGCCTGTAGGCATGCATGCTTGTGCCTATCCCTGTGTAAGCCAAACACTGGTGTTGGGTGATCGATCAGTATTTAAGAGCACTCGCTGCTCTTGCAGAGGAGCCAGATGTTTCCCAGCATCCATATCTGGGATAACAACCACCTGTAATTCCAGTTCCAGGGGATCCAACAGTCTCTTCTGATCTTCTTGGGCACTAGACACTCACACATGGTGCATTTACATATTTCCAAGCCAACACACACACATAATAAAAATGAGAGAGAGAAAGAGAGAGCACTATATGAATTTGCACTTAACTATCATATAGGCTTCAGTGGGGATGACACTTTTGGGGTTGAAATTAAATGGCTTTCACAGTGAACTTTTATGTGCACTATCACCAAAAGGTATGGCCCAGATTTAGGGTAGGTCTCCCCACCTGAAATGATCCACTGAAGAAAATCCTTCACAGGTGAGCCCAGCTGCTTGGGTTTTAGTTGATTCCAAATGTAGTCAAGTTGACAACCAAGATTAGCATTACACACAGCAGCCCAGAACACAAAAGTATACATAATTTTATTAAAATTCCTACTGTAGAGATATGTACTTTACCATAAATATAAGCTGTTTTTTTTTTTTTTTACATGAGAAGTTTACTATTCACTTATCTAGAAAATCAACAATGCAAATAAATTAAACCCTGACATGTTGGAGCTTACAGAGTTTAAATATTCACTCTGGAGACATGAAACTGTCAGTGTGACATGGACCAGTTACACATCACTTTGCTATGACTGAATACCCAAGAAGAAGAACTCAAAGGAACATTTATTTTGGCTCAGAGTTTGATGGTACAGTCCATCACTGTGGATGACCTTAAGCTAGGGCGATAGCAGCATTAGGCTGCTTCTCTGTATCTCAGAAGACCATGAAAAAGAGAGAATATGGAGGAACATTCAGCTTACTCTCTAAATTTTTCTTTTATTGCATCGCTCTTCAGCCCATGAGGTGGTGCCTGCTACATCCAGAATGAGTCTTTTCTCTCTCTCAACTTAATCCTCTCTGAAATGCCCCACTGATTCACCCAGAGATATGTCTAAATCTGTTAGATTATGAAGATTAGTCATCACTCGATGTCACTGCCTGGACCACTGGGAGGATACACACAGAGAAGTGCATCCTAGCAGTCCATCAGAGGTGAATGTCAGCTTCTGTCAACCAAGTAGAAGACACAAATAAGCTTAATAGCTTGGATCCTATTGAAATATAGTCAAATCACTGGGAAGTGATAGGTTTGAGAAATTATTGCCTTTGTTCTTAAATGACTTATTTTGTTATAGATGTATGTAATGAATTTTTAGTGATGATAGTGTGTATTTACGATCAGATGTCCAGCTGAGTCTGGCATGCCACCCATATCTACTTAGCCCTCATATCAGATAATTCCATCTTTGTAAAAGTCTATGCAATATGTTCCCAAGCCTTACTTATTCTCAGGTCTTATCTCTAGTCATATTCATCTCTTATCAAAACTACTTTAATAATTTTAAAAGTTTCAAATACGTGTGTGTGTGTGTGTGTGTGTGTGTGTGTGTGTGTGTGTGTGTGTGTGTTTGTGTGGTATAAGGTTCATGCTGCTGTACCCATGTCAAGGGACCCCCAAAGACTATCAGGGAGCTGGACTTAATGCAAACACATGACCATCTTTATTGTGATTGACATGTTCAAACAAACCTGAGTCCCTTTGTTCCGGAACAGCAGAGGGTTATTGGCCCCCAGCCCAGAGGTGAGGGTTTTTTTTTTTTTTTTTTTTTTTTAAAGAAAAGCCTACATAAGCAGAGTGTTACACAGCTTGCTATTCCAGAATTGGGCAAAGGAATGTGGAGTACAACAGCCATTTGCTACCCTTTTGGGGGCAAACCCAAGCCCTGAAACTACTGGCTGAACTTTTGGTGAGAAACTAACTGTTGAATCTATTTGCTGTCAGGCTCACTCCTAGGCATCGGCCCTGCCTTCAGGCAACAAGCGCTCCTTTCTCCAAACTAAGCTTTATAAGGATAAATCCAGTCTTCACAATGCATATGTCATGGCACACACATGAAGGTCAAATGCTGAAGACAATGCTCAGGAGTCCAGTCTTTTCTTTTCCCATGAATTCTGGGACTGAACTCAGGTCGTGGGGCTTGCCCCGGGAATGCTTTTACCTACTCATCCATATTGCCATCTATGTGTTGTTACATTTTGGATTCTCTCCTTAAAAGAATGTTATGTAGTGCTTCTGGAATGATCCTCTGCAACTGGATGACCTAGTATCTTAGCTTTGTGCCCCATTGCTGTGGTAAAATACTCTGATCAAGCAGCTTACTGGAGAAATTGTTGATTCAGCTCACATTTTCAGGTTACAGTCAATGATAGTGAGGAAACCACTGGGCAGGAGCATGAAGTAGCTACTACACTCACAGTCAAGAGCATAAAATTTTTTATATATGTATATATATATATATTATATATGTATATATGCAGCCAGTATACTCACAGTCAAGAGCAGGAATATATATGGTCTATAAATGTATATTATTATGGTAGTCTATATATGTGTATATATATACATATACTCTAATTATCATGAATATGCATTTGTGGTAGGAGCCCAATGTGTGTTGTTCTAAAGCAGAGTCTCACCTTGTATACTAAGCTGACCTTGAACTTGCTGAGATCTGCCTGCTCCTGAGTATAGAATTAAAGGCATGTATCATTGTTTGTTATTGTTTTTCTCATAAATTGCAGCCATAGGACATCTTCTACAAGCCTTGATTTTTAATGTCTTTCAAGTAGGAAATGGATATAAAGAAAATTGTAAAAATAAGATTCAATTCTTTTTCTTTATTTTTTACAATTAGGTCTTTGCCCACGCCTAATTTAACAGCATTGTTGAAAAGCACGCTATAATTATCAAATCTCTCAAAGCATGTAATTTAGTTGCTTTCCTTTTTAAAACAAACATTTGTATTTCGGTGTAATTTTAGATTTGCACATAAGTTGCAGAGCTAGTGCCAAGTTCTGGATACCTTCCCTTAGCTTTTTGAATGGTACTGCAAGCTTTACAAGGGCCCTTTTGCCAAGACTGAGTAATCAACCCTGTCCAGCTGTCATTTACTAACTCTCAGACTTTATGTAAATTTTTTCTATTGTCTCATTTTTGTCTCAGGATGCAATTCAGGTACTTTATTGCATTTAGTGGTTCCATCTCCTCAGAGCCCTCTGGTTAATGACAGCCTTCACAGTCTTAGGAAACATTGGCCACGTATAATGTGTCCTATAGGATGCCTTCCAATGCAGGGCCACTCAGGGCACTTTTGTCTTGATCAGACTCAAGTTACAACTTTTGGAGAGGAGATGATAGAGGCAAAGTGCCCTTCCCACACATATGACAGCTACTTGTGTCAGTGTTGATAATGACCTTCCTAGAATTGGGTTTTTAGGAAAGCAATCCCCACCCTTTTAGCATTCATTCAATTAGTTTTACACTGTTTGAATGAATAATGTGGTCAGAGTTATAAATGGGGGGCATAGGATTGGACCACAATGGACTCCTGATCAGTATGGGTCTCACCTTGGGGAATAGCTGTTCTGGGCTGGGTCATCAGCACAGTCAGGCATGAGTCAATGATTTCCATGATTGTATGGAAGCTGTGTGTACTTCAGTAACTGGAATCTACTGCTGTGATGAGTGAGAGTTAGCTGTTGGCAATAGAAATCTCTCTCTGCTCTCAGTGCAAGTGGGCGTTGAGACCACTCTCTACTCATTCACTGTTTTCCTCCTTACTAGGAGAACCTGGAGCACGTCTGACTTAGTCATCACTGAGTCCCAGCACTCAGCAGGGAGCTCGGTACACAATGCAAACTGATTCCACAGTCAGAACAAACAGAGCCAGCTTTAAATGTGCATCTGGCAGGGTCCAGCCAGTAGAAAGACGCTGCATCAGTCCTTTCAACAGAGAGGATTAAAGGCACAATGGGAATGCTAAACTCACAGAGACAGTAACTGTAGAAAACAGCCTTCTGTCTCCTCGGCTCACCTCGAGGGCCTGAGGACAAAAGGAACTGAGAGAAAACATGATATCAGGAGGAGATACCCGGAGGGCTTGCAACCAGATTCTAGAGAGGAGTGCCAGACATCAGAGTTGATGTCTCTAAGGGGGTGTGTTGCAGCTGGTTCTGTAAGTGACAAGAATGCTATGCACTGAACTCACGTGGGCCACAGGGAGGACCCGTGGCTGTCAAGTGAAGGAGTATTGGCAGGGCTTCAGGAGCCAAAGGCAAAGAGAAAGGAGCATGGACTTTTCCTCCCTCCTTCGGCTCCATTTTTCTCTAGCATCCCTCTGTAGATAGAGCCTCATGGGAACCAGCTGAGCTGTAGAGCTGTGGTTTGCAGATCTTCCAGCTACAGGGTCACAAAGAGGAATAAAGAATATGGGAGATGGGGTTGAAATGATTGCTCAGTGCCTGGCTCCGATCCAAATGTGCTAATGCAGCCCTTGACCATCTCAATAATCCCCATTCCTACCCACAGTCCTGTGGGATTTTAAAAAATTTATTTATTTATTATATATACAGTATACAGAAGAGGGTACCAGATGTCATTATAGATGGTTATGAGCCACCATGTGGTTGCTGGGAATTGAACTCAGGACCTCTGGAAGAGCAGTCAGAACAGTTAGTGCTCTTAACCTCTGAGCCACCTCTCCAGCCTGTCCTGTGGGGTTTTAACCTTTTAATCAGTCTTCCTTCCTGCCTTGCCTACCTGCCTGCCTTCCCTCCTCCATCCCTTCCTTCCATTCTCTCTCCCTCCCTTCCTTCTTTCTTTCATATATATACCTACACATATATATATATATATATATACACATATATATGTATAGGATTAGAGATGTGCATCACCAAGTCTGGACCTTGCCCCCATTTCTTGACTTGATCCCTTTGTGATAGTTCGGGGGAGTCCTCAGATGTATCTTGGGTAGGAATATCTTCGGGGTGTAGTTTTCAACACCACTTTGTTTCCTGTCCAGTAACCCAGGCATTCTGATGCTTCTACCAGTGGGTTCATCTCATCCCACCCATCAGGGCACAACTCCACTTTCTCTTGATTCTTGTAAATGTCTCCATAGTGACAGCCAAAGGGAAACATGGTTCATATCTGACCCACACAAGCTCATGCTCAGTTTCTCTCTTCTTTTTAAGATATTGGAATTCTTGAGGTTATTGAAGCCACTGTTGCTGGAAATGCCAAGGACTAAATTTTAATTCCAGCCGGGATCTGGTTCATGAGCTAGGCCAGCAGGAAGACATACTCATAATGCTTCCTGAGTCCAACCTGAGGCATCTTAACCCAGACCTTTAGAGTTGCCTGGGAACAAAAGAGGAGATACTAAAAACCCCATTAGGGAACAGCTCGGTGATTAAAGTATTTTTCCTACAAGTGTGAGGACTGGAATTCAGATCCCCAGCTTGTAATTCCAGCCACAGAAAGAGAGCATCCCCAGAGCAAGCAGGCTAGGGAGCTTAGCCAGATAATCAAGTCCTGCTTTGACTGAGAGACTCTGCCTCAAATAACTCAGTGAATTAGGTCAAAGAACAATGGAGAATGGTTCCCTCAGGTCTCCACAGACATGTGAACACAAACACCTGTGCACCTACACACATGAAAATATGCATATGCACACATACACAAGAATGAGGAAAAAGAAGGAGAGGAGGGGGGAGAGAGAGAGAGAGAGAGAGAGAGGGAGAGAGAGAGAGAGAGAGAGAGAGAGAGAGAGAGAGAGAGAGAGAGAGAAGAGAGAGAGAGAAGAATCAGTCACATCGACCACAAAGCACGCCAGTAATCTCAGCATTTGGGAGTTAGAGGCAGGGGGATCGGAGGACCCTCAAAATGCATGTGTAAAGAGCACACCAGGAAGGTGGGGTTGTCTTACAATGCTAGCTTAATAAAAAGTACATTTTCTTTCAAACCCTTTGAACCTTCAGACTGGCATTGAGGTCTGCCCAGAGCTGGGGTCACCACAGGGTGTCCATAGCTTGAACCAATTCTCATACAAAATATTTCTATCCTAGGTATCTTTTCTTTTTAAAATTGAATCAGCTGGAGGTAAGAGATGTAGGTCAGTTGGTAGAGTGCTTGCCTGGCATGCATAAAGCCCTGGGTTTGAACCCCAGCACTGTATAAACCAGGAATGGTAGCATATGGTAGAGATAGGGGAATCAGGACTCCAAGGTCATCCCAACTAAATTGTAGTCAGACATAGGGCCTTGTCTCAAAAAATTGAATTAGTTGCCGAGATTTAGTGATTGGGACATTTCTGATGTAATCTGGATTTCTGGCTTCCTGTGAAAAAGCAGAAGCCTTGGGGACAGCTGGCCACAATGAGCAGACCCAGCTAGGGGCTGAGAGCAGCCTCATCTTGCTCCACCCAGGGGCTTTAAATTACTGGGCTGGATATGAGCTTCACCAGAAGGAGCCTTGCTGGGAGAGGAACTGGTGCTGCGGGCTACTCCATACAATGAAATGGCACTAATGAACGTTCTGGTTAGTTGGGACCAAGCATCCTGGAACCTTCAGATTATCAGCTGCAATAGAGTGTCACAATGCCATAATTGTACTGGGAGACTTCAAGATACAAGTGTCCGTTTTTAATAAAAGAGACCAATTGTTCCTCTCTTTCCTATGGTCCACTTGTCCCATTCTAGATGGCAATAGAATGGCTTCATGTTTATATCATGTATATCTCTAGGTCAAATATCCAAACAAAGGTAAGTTTCTTCCACATTTATGAATGATGATCAGTTTACCATAAACTCAAAATAAGGAAATACTGTTATGAGAAATGTCTGAGTTATAAAATTTGTACTTATTTGAAATCTCATTTCCTAGTGACATTTTTCTTTCAGCTGCCTTGGCATTAATGTAAGAATTATTTATGACTTGGCATTTTCCCACAACAGCTGCCCATAGGTCAGAACAGAACCGTAGGAAATAAAAGAGCCATGCCAGCTGTATGTACCAAGGGCACATCAGCACTTGTGGCCAAGGCCAGATAGCAAGTTCCTGGGGAAGGGCAGGGTACAGGATGCTCTGGTATCCATTTGAGTTCAAATCCTGACTCTGGAATGTACCAGCTGTATGACCTAAGATAGTCACTTTTCTCAGAAGTCAGCAGATGATCTGAAGGGCCAGATGGGGAACAGCTTTGCTCACCATATAGTCTGTTACCACTATTCAGTCACACAAATGCCACTGGCCTGCATGGGTCTCCCCCACCCACTTACTTTGCTTGTTTTTGTGGTCAGGGTCTTCCTGCCTACTGAGCAAGCACTCAACACTGACCTATACCCCTGCCTCACTAACCTCCTCCTATAAAATACACATCTGATGGGAAACCACATTATTAGATTTCTTTATTAATTTGCTTGTTTTAAAACACAACAAAAACCCTGTAATTTGGTACATGGTGGCACATGTCTGTGATGCACTTGGGAGGTGGAGGAAAGAGGATCAGAAAGAAATTCAAGGTCATCCTCAACTACATAAAGTGTTTGAGGCTGGCCTATATGAAACCCAGTAGCAACCCCCTGCCTCATCTCAAGATTCTATCTCTGTCTCCCAACACAGACAAGTTCCAGAGTTCCTGAAGTAAAAGTTTCAACTTATAAAACAAGTAGAGTTAATAATATATTGGTTTAACTGTACTCCCATATTCATGTATACATGTATATACATACACATAGACACATATAACACACACAAATATACTTGATATATGAACGTATCATGTTGTGAAGCTGAATCAGAGCCCTGACTGTGTTAGGGCAACACTCTGGCACTGAGTTCTAACCCCTCACCTGCTCCCTGAAAGATCATCACCCAAATTCACGTAATTCTTTCAGGAGCATTTGGTCAGATGGGACAGGCCTGCCATGGTAAATGGATTAGTAGACCTGTGAGTCATTGAAGGGGTGGCTTTTCTATACAAGCTAGCCCTCCCCAATGTGTTTGCTGTGTCACCATTATGCAATGCTTTCCACTGTGTCTCAGTGCTGATGTAAGAGGATGGCCCTCACCAGAAGCTGAGCCTGTGATATTGACCCTCCCAACTAGGGGACCCTAGGGGGTCTAAGTATACTGTGTGGCAAACCTGTGCCATAGGCTGGGGAAGCCACACACATAGTATAATGATCTGTGTCCTAGAGAAAAGTTCTTCTCTTTTTATACTCACAGCTTCTCTTTAAATAGAAGATATGTTCTCTGGGATCATGCTTTTGTATTGTAAATATTGGTTTAATAAATGCTGATTGGTCAAGTAGCTAGACAGGAAGTAGAGAGAGGCAGGGCAACAGACTAAGAGAATTCTGGGAAACAGAAGAGCAAAGGAACAGATAAAATCGAGATGTAGAGGAAGCAGGATGAGAATGCTGCACTGAGCAAAAAGGTACCAAGTCACTCGGCTAAGCATAAATAGAAATATGGGTTAGCTTAAAGTATAAGAGTTAGCAAGTAGGGGGCTGGAGAAATGGCTCAGAGGTTAAGAGCACTGACTGTTCTTCCAGAGGTCCTGAGTTCAATTCCCAGCAAAACCACATGGTGGCTCACAACCATCTATGATGAGGTCTGGCGCCCTCTTCTGTAAAAACTGTATGCATAATAAATAAATAAAAAAAAAAAAATTAAAAAAAAAAAAAAAAGAGTTAGCAAGTAATAAGTCTGAGCCATAGACCAATCAGTTTGTAATTACTATAAGCCTTTGTGTGATTATTTGGGACTGAGCAGCTGCAGAACTGTGGGTCCAGACTTTGGAGCTAGGACAAGTCAGAAACTAACTGACTACAGACATGGTTGCTTTGAGTTCTGTGCCTCAAAGGTTGGACTTCAGTAAAACTCTAAAGACGGTATGTTTGGATTTAATAATATCTTGGGCTCCATAATATCTGCCCAGCAAGCTCCATGCACTTTCTCCTGTATGTCATGGGAAGAAAAGTAGGAAAAGAGACAGGTCTCTCTCCCACAGAGAATTCAAATACTCTGTGGAGTCCATGAACCACACACAGGGGTTCCCCTTCCCTTCTCAAAAATCTCTCCAAGAAACACAGCTTGCAGTTAGAGGAGATGGGTCCCTGCTGTTGCAAAAAGCACACGTGGCTGCCTGGGGCTACCAAGAATTGTCAACCTATAAATAAAGTGTTCAGACAAATGGTTCAACTGTGAAAAGCAGTTGAAAAATTAGTGAGGGTGTCATACATTAAAATTTAGGAAGCAGAGGGGATTTGTTGCTGTTGTTTTGTTTAAGAAGCTTTTCAATGTTCATCAGATCTCCAGTTAGCAGTTAGCTGGTGCCAGCACAGCAGGGGACATATACACAGGAAAGGATCCCAATCCACAGGCTAAGAAGAGAATTTACATACTGTTATTCTTGAAGGGAAGCAGGACTCTTAGCAAAGAAACTAGACTTTTCTTCCAGACACCCAAGAGTATCAAATTTGCAGTCTTTCCCCTAAGCTATGCAAACTAATCAAAACACTTATTTTCAATGCTAGGGACTTTGCATTGCTGAGTAAATTTTTATTTACTTATTTATGTGATATGGTCACTCTGTAGTGTAGACAAGCCACAAACTCTAACTCTTCCTAATTCAACTTCCACAGCAATGGTTCGCAACCTGTGGGTCTCATCCCTCTTTGAAGTAAAACAGAGGTTGCCTAAGACCATCAGAAAACACTGATGTTTACATTACAGTCCATAACAGCAGCAAAATTAAAGTTGTGAAGTAGCAATGGAAATAATTTTATGGTTGGGGATCACCACAGCATGAGGAACTGTGTTAAAGAGTCAAAGCCTTAGGAAGGTTGAGAACCACTGTTCTACAGCATGCCCTTCTTCTCAAAGCATATTAAAATGACCACAACAGCTGTTGTGGGTCCAGTCAACTCCAAGCTACAGAATCAGAATAGGTGTGTTTTCCTAGACTCAGACAATGACTCAGCTGCCCCATGTATCAGGACCTTTTTTTTTAATATTTATTTTTATTTATTTTATGTGAACTGGTGTTTTGTCTGCATGTATAACTGTGTAAGTGTGTCAGATCTTGGAATTACAGACAGTTGTTAGCCGCCATGTGGATGCTGGGAATCGAGCTCAGTTTCTCTGGAAGAACAGTCCGTGCTCTTAACTGCTGAGCCATCTCTCCAGCCCCAGGACATTGCTACACAGTGTGACAAGTTAAGTCTCCAACCAGCTTTTTTGCTGAGTCTTCCTAACCAAAGACCTTGCTTGCAAAGCTCTGTCCTCTTAATTTCAGGGTTGAGGTCCTTCTGTCAGTGAGAAAGGGAAATGACTAATTGACATGACTCATGAAGAGGAACCGGATATAAGGGGACAAGAAACGTGCTGTACCAGATCTTAGAGAACCGGATCACAAGCACAACCACTTTGTCTTAAACATGTGATCTCTCTCTCAGCAAATACGTCTAGCAGCAGGGCTTTCATTGGATCAAGCATGCTAATGCACTTAGTAGAAAATGATGTATATTTAATATATTACTTTTAGGAATTCATCTGGAGTTAGAAAGATGTTCTCAAAGACATATGAGACTTGGGTCTTGCGGAACATGTTTGGCGAAGAGGGAAATGAGTGAATCCATAGGGCTTACTAGTCACCTGACCTAGCTCCAGGTTCAGTGGGAGATTCTGTATCAAGGGAATAATATAGAATGTGAGATAGCAGAATACCCAACATCCTCTACTGTCTTTAGTACATGCAAGCTCAGGCTCATACACTGGTACATATATGAGAACACATCGCAAACCACACACACACCACACACACACGAACAAGAACAAAAAACCTAGCTATTCATAGTATACATGATGTTTGAGGTCTGTAAGCTCAGTTACTGAGATGGCTGAAGCAAAAAAAAGATCACAAGTTTAAGGCCTGCTTAGTTGACAGTGAGTTTAGGCCAGCCTAGGTTACTGAGACCTCTTCTCAAAATAAATGATCAAAAAGAGGATGGGGGGTTGGGGAGGGGGACTGGTTCAGTGATGGGACACTTGCCAAGTGCGAAGTATGTATAAAGCCCAAGGTCCAATCCGCAGTATCCCCAAATAAATCTGTGATCTTTATTTTTCTGTTATAACTACCCCCCACCCCGCCGCCAAAGTAAGAAATTCTTTGAATGCCTGAGGAAAATGAAGAATTAAACTCTTTCTGACAGGGAAGAGAGAGTCTGGAAATCATGCCTGATGGATAGAATGAGAAGTCCTGGCAAGGGTCTGAGCGCTGACAGACGGAGAGATGCACGTCTGACAAGATTTGGACTGTTCACAGCAGCTGAGACAGAGCAATTATGCAAAGCACGTTGAGAAGGCTGTCTTCCTCACTGCCAGCTTATTCAGCGAACCCAAGCACGTTCTGGTCGTCACATCCAGCGTCCACCCTCACCCTGCACATGGTCGGGTCTTTTCGCATTTCTTTAGAGCCAGCTGACACACTTACAGTGAGGAACATGGCGATGCTGGGCTTCATTTTCTGATGCATTTTGGGTCCCTTGTGTACTAAGGAATTGTGGGTGCTATGCGGCTGACACCGGGTGAAAAGAGACAGTAGGGATTACTGGAGGTCTATGGAGGGACTCAGAGAAGTATGCATCCATCTTGCTGAGGGCTTACTGTGCCTGAGTGTCAGGCCACAGCCCTAACTATATCTTGCCATACAGACTCATGGGGACAATCAGATGCTCAGTATGGCAGGGCTCGGGAGAGACTCTGCCGTTAAAGCAGGATGAGGGGAGGAGGAATGTGGAAAATTTTACAAAAATCAACATAATGAGCGCCTTCAGGTTCCATGAGAGCAACTAAATCCTACCTGTGGTGCGGTGTGAAGTCGCTTCGGAGAGATTCATAGCTTAAATGCATACCTGAGATGGAGATAGAAGGATCAGGAATTCAAGGTTATCCTCTGCTCAAGGCCAACCTAGGCTACAGGAGACCCTGTCTCAAAGCAAAGCAAAACAGCAAACCAACATATTTCCAATGTACAAATGCCCCAGGCATGGCACAAATGCCCTGTCCTTTGTACTGTGGGGACATTTGGGCTACTACACTCTTTGCTCTAGCCTGCTCCTCCCTTGAAAGTGTCTCTTTTTTATTTGCTCTCAACTCATGTTTAATACTAGTTTCGATCCTCCCAGGCCTGTTAGGAATGCTTTCTACACAATGCAATTGGGTTTTTAAAATATTTTATTAGCATGTATTAATTATACATAATAATAGGCTTTATATTTTCATACACATGTACAGTGTGGTTTTTAGGCATATTCACCCCATTACTTTTTCCTGCCTTCCTCCTACCCGCTCGTTTTTCTTCTCCTTTTGCTTTGATGGCTTCTCTTTGTGTGTGTGTGTGTGCGCGCACACACACACACACACACACACACACACACACACACACGCACGCACACGCGCGCGCGCGCGCGCGCACGCGCACATGCGTTTCTCAATCAGTTTCACTAGGGTTGTCTGCAAAAAGAGATGGTCACCTTAGCAGAAGGTTATATTACCCAAGAAAATGTCTTTTCCTCTCCCAGTAACCAGCAAGTGTCAATAGTTCCTCGGAGAGGGCAAGGTCCTCATGATCATCACCCGCCTTCATGATGGGATGTTGATGCGCTCAGTCTTCTGCGGATTTTGTTCAGGTAATCACAACTACTGAGTCCTGGAATGATGTAGCAGCCTGGTTGTGCTAGAAGATGGAAGTCCCCAACATTCCACCCTTCCTCCAGCTCCTACATTCTCACTCCCTCTTCTCCATGATGTCTCCTGAACCTTGGTCATGTGCATTGATATTAGCCATTATTAATGATATTCACAACCAGAGGAAAGTGGCTTTTCATGAGGTGGGTACATAGATGTTACTATCTCACAGTGGGTGGTGTGTGTGTGCTGAGGCTTGCTTGCTACACAACTATTTCTGTTCTTATGCCCTTGAGTCTCTATTTTAAAAACAGTTAATAGCAAAGTATTAGAATATATATAAAAAAAAATCTGTGAGTGAAATAAAAGAGTACTGTGGTCCAGTACTTGAGGCATTTGTGATCCCTACGAGTGTGCTATGGGTTGGGGGATTCTGAAGAGCCAGAATTTGCTTCTGACTGAAGACACTGGACTAGAGAAGGTTCCAGTAGGCAAGGCTGTGCATCAATCAGTGGGAACCCCAAATCAGCATGAGATGAAGCAAGCTAGAGGCATCAGATGGCCCACACAGCCCTCCCTTGAGCTCCACCCTTGGTGGAGGTGTTGGACTCGACACTCGACAGTCAGATAAACTGGAAGCAGATGGTAACTCTGAGAAATATGGCTGACAGCCACATTCAGCTGACTGTGTGACTCACATTCCCTTTCCGAATAAGAATAGATGGTAGTTTCTGCTGGCTGGGACAGTTCCCAGAGGAAAGGAGAGGGGAAGGAATACGGGCTGGAGGTTGTGAAATTACTCTTTCAAGGCAGGCTAAGCTTTTTCCACTTTCATGGGACTACTTTCTGTGCCCTGGACTCCAGCCTAGCACATAACAAGTGCACAGTTACTGCTCCTCTCGTGGTCAGGACCATTTGTGATACCACCCTCCCAGTGGTAGAGGCAGGAAGGCCAGAAGTTCAAGGCCAGTCTGCTTTACATAATGGTTCAAGGTCAGCCTCATCTACACACAGCTTTTACAAAAACATGAAACTAAACCCAACCAATCAATTTCCTTCCAGTAAATGAGCAGTCTTTTCCAAATGTAGGTTTTGTCAACCAGGATCAAGATAGCCTGGCTGTCCTGTGCTTCAAGTCTTTCTTTTAGGACACCTTGGCAAAGGGCATTCTCAATGTGGAGGCTCCTGAGCTGGATCCCAAGTGTCAGCATGCTCGCACACACCATTCCTAATAAGCTGTCTTTACATGCTGACTTCACATTGTGCCTCAGTGACTAGATTTGGAGGCTAACTGCACTTGTCCCAAAAGCTCTTTTTTAGTTCTTATTAGGTCTGGGAGGGCAGCCAGATATTGCTGGAAGAGGGGAAGACAGGCTGAGCCTCAGGGTTGATCGGTGAACTCACACCGCCCTCTTGTGTCTGTGACACACTTCACAAGGTGCTTTCCTTACAGCCCAAGGATAGGGAGAATGAAGCCTTGGTAGGTTTGCTCTGGGACAGGGTCTCCAAGGTTGACATCAGACTCATGGCAATCCTCCTGCCTCCACTTCCTAAGTGCTAGAATTACAAGCCTGAGGGTCTATGTATAGTGTGGAATTAAACCTTATCTTCTCTCTTTTCTGTTTCATTTTGAAGCCTTTTCACAGCCCTTAAATCTGTAAACCAAAGAAGCAGAGGAAGAAACAGACAAGAGAGAGAATGCGTGAATAGAGAGTGAGCATACGTAGTCATATATGCCAGTTTCACAAGATGTCAGTAACAATTCAGAAATTTGCAAAGTTGATAGTGACAGCTGTCTTCAGAGAAATGATTCCAAAACCCAGCTACCAGCTGCTGACCACAAATGGGACCCAAGACTAAAATGCCTCTCTCTCTAGATAAAAGAATACCCCCATGGGGTTCAAGATCTGTGGTCTGTACCCAAACACTAGACCATCAGACTACCCAGGTCCAGATCATAGGAAAGGCTGGACCTCTGAACTGAGCCACCAATTTCATCCCCATTTCTTCCAATCCTTGGAAGGTGGTCCTGGTGACATTCAAACGGCTGCCTCCTACTTTCCAAGTATCCTCCCTCCATAAGGTCAGCTTGTTTTCCACTCAGCATCTCTCAGACATGGGCCATTCCTTTGGCAAGCTTCCAAACTTTAACCTGTGTTAGGTAGCAAGGCCCGTCTCTCTCCAGCCTCATCAAAGAGGTAAGTTGTGCTCTTAAGTTTTCACTCATCATAGTTAATGACTCAGATGTGGCTTTAATGAGACAGCTGGCCCAAGACTGTATGCTTCAGTTTTTAAAGTACAGAAACCAGAATCAGAGATACTTTTGTACTGCCTTCTAAATCCACCATTGGATACTCAATTATGCCTTGTACTAGGTTTGGTAGAACAAATAAGGGATGGAAAAGATACACTTTCCTTGGCAGGAATGCCTACCCTTTGTAGATGTACATATTACTGTTCCACTTCTCACACAGGTGTTCCACCCCTGTAGAAAACTGTCATCAGTAAGCCCTGGCAGTGATATATCTATGTATTCCCATAGTGTCTGATGCACAACTCAGAGGAAATCCTTGTTAAGCAGCTGGTAAGAACAGATTCTGAAATAAAAGGTTCCAATGCCCCAATTAGGGTTTTTGAATCTTGAATAGGAGTAAGACAAACTTTTTGTCTCATCAGTGGTGTTTTCCCTTAAGGATCTCTGTGCCTTCTGGACCTCGTGTTCTTCAGTGTAAATTCTGTCTTAATGGAGTCCAGTTCCTTACCTCAAAACCACAGGGAGGGACTGGAGACATGGCTCAGAGCACTGGCTGCTCTTCCAGAGGTCCTGAGTTCAATTCCCAGCAACCGCATGGTGGCTCACAACCATCTATAGAGATCTAGTGCCCTCTTCTGGCATGTAGGCATACACGCAGACAGAATATTGTATACATAATACATAAATAAATACCACAGATACATGCTGGTAAACCTACACACCATGTTAAGCATCACAAGGCATAAGCGGGCTTTCAGGGGCTAGCAGCACAATCCTTGGGGTTCTTCATGCATGTTGTCTGTCTGTTTTAGTATATTGTTTGTTTGATGCAGGGTCTCGTGTAGCCGAGGCGAGGCTGATCTCAACTTTGCTATGTAGCCAAAGATGACTAGGAATCTTCTTGCCCCCAGCATCTGAGTGCTGGAATCACCACACCCAGGTTATACAGTGCTAGGTGTGGAACCTGGGCATCATGCAGGCTTATCTGTGTGCCACATGAGTTACAGCTCCAGCCGTAAGCATGCTTTCTTTAGATCTTTGAAGAAAGACTGATTTATTTATTATGTATGCAATGTTCTGCCTGCCTGCATGCCTGCACTCCAGAAGAGAGCACCAGATCTCATTATAAGTGGTTGTGAACCACCATTTGGTTGCTGGGAATTGAACTCAGGTCCTCTGGAAAAGCAGCCAGTGCTCCTAACCTCTGAGCCATCTCTCCAGCCCCTTCTTTAGATTTTTAAAATTCTATTTTATTTATTTATTTTGTGTGGATGCAGGTGGAAATCAGAGAAATACCTTTTCAGCATATGGTGTCTGGGAATCAAACTCAGGTGGTCAGGCTTGGCGGAAGCTACCTTTACTCACAGTGTGCCATCTTGTCACACAGTTTCTGTGGCTATCTCTGTCATCTCTTTGAGAAGAGGCCTTTCAACTTTAGTTTTCCCGGTCTCACAGCTCAAAGAGCACAAGATACAACACCAGAAAATAAGTCCTGGCTTACATCAGCAGCAGACAGAGCTGTGATTGGCACCAAGCTAAATGATTTGGTTACTTTTTCTTTTTTCCTGGTTTCCTCTGAAAGTGAGGTCAAAGGTAAAGATCAGAGATAAGTTACTCGGCTCTCTATTGTCAAAGAGTTTGGATTCATACTCATCCACGGCTCTGAGACGTCCACGTCAGTTCCTACACTTTTTGGTGGGGCTATTCAGTAATTCAGGAGAGGTTCTTTCATTTTAGCATGACTGACACTCTTGGCAGGAAGAGTTCTGCACCCACCTGCCCATCACTTGTGTTTGCTGCTCAGCCCACTGTGACCTGGGTCAGTCACAACAAGTCCATCTCACTGCAAAGCCCCTCTCGTGGGCTGATTGATTGGCTACAGTCACTGCCTCCTCTTCTTTACACAGTGTGCTCACATCCTGTTCTCTTAGTACCTGTGGGACAGGTCTCCATTTGCCCCCACCATCTATCTCTGTTGGGAGGAGGGATTCCCCTCTAGATGCTTTCCGGAGCTCTGGGTACATCTCCCTAACAGTTCACTACCATATCCATGAGCATGCTCACAAGTATTTCCAAGTCACCCTGTAGGTTCTGAAGTCTTGCTTTACCAAAGACTCTCCATCACCTTGCACTCAGCCCAGAGTCTAGAGTACTCCCTGACTGCCATCCCCCTCAGCACCTCTCTTATCCAGTCGATCATGAAGTCCTGCCTAAGCACATCACATGCTAGGAGCCTGGGGAGATGGCTCAGCTGACAAACTGCCTGCTGTATGATTGTGAGGATTTGAATTCAGATCTCCAGCACTCACATAAAAGCTGGATGCAGCTGAAACTCCAGGAGTGGAGAGTCAGAGACCAAGAGGTCCCTGGAGCCAGTAACTTTAGCTCAGTAGTTGAAACTTAGATTCAGTGAGTGAATTGGTTTCAAAAAATAAGGCGAGGAGCAGCTGAAAGAGGTACCAAACACACTACAGGTATATGCATTTGTGCACAACTATGGGCACACAAGCACATGCACGTCTTCTGCTCACAGAACAAATGTTTAGATAAATCTCTGGACACCAGGTCCATGACTCAATGCACTTCTGCAGTTGCATCCAACTGCACTCATCATCATCGCCATCTCTGCTCACTCTGGGAGCCTCTTCCTGGGGGTCCCCATCTCCTAACTATTCCTTTCACCTCTCTGTCCTCACACAGGATGCCTGCCTGCTCAGTACAGATGGAGTTATTACAATACCTTCCAGATCTTGGCAGCCATACTTCCTTTTTATTTTTTTTCTTCACAATTCACATAGTGTGGAGACTCCTTTCTCCCTCAGCATCTCTGAATTTGCTCATGCCTGTAACCGGAATGTTCTTGTTTGCCCACCTTTCCATTTGCCAGGTCCCATTTAGTTCTCAGCTGCATTTTTCAGGATATTTTCCCTGACCCACAAACCAATGTAATCAAATATACAGTCAGGCTCTCTCTCTCTCTCTCTCTCTCTCTCTCTCTCTCTCTCTCCCTCCCCCCCCCCATTCCCCAGCACAAATATCTTCCCCAAACCGTGGGAACCATTCAACTGAAGGACCATTTAGCTAGGAGCATCTTAAAGAGCTTTGGAGTTGATGCTATGGAAGGACCAGAAAGTTCTGTCAAATACAGACACTGGGAATTAACTGCAACAGCACCAACTTATAAGTTCATCTAGAAAAACCAGCAAAGGAGGAGGGAGGGGTGGCTGGGTGGCGTGTGGATACAAGGGTGACAGGGAGGATTCGAGTGGACTGACTTGGAGGGACAGAATTGTCATTTCAAATGGTTACTTTTAGGGCTAGGATGGAGACCCTGGATTCAATCCTGAGTACCATATAAAAGTGCCATCCATTATGGCATATGCCTATAATCCCAGCACTTAGGGGGAAGTTCAAGTCACACTTGGCTATATAATGATTCCAAGGCCAGCCTGGTATACACATGACCCTGTTTCTAAATTAATAAAGAAGAATGACTTTGATCTGAGTGGTAGAGGAATCCTGCAATCCCAGCATTCAGTTGGCTGAGGCAGGAGGACTTCTGTGAGTTTGAAGCCAGGGTGAGCTACATGGACAAGTTCTAGGCCAGACAGGATACATAATAAGACTCCATCTCAAAATAAAATAAGATAAAACAGGAAATAACACCAAAAAGTGGAGTTGAGAGCACTTGCTGAGGACCTGGGTTCTCTTCCTAGCACTCATGTGGCCACTCACAGATGTCTGTAACTTCAGTTACAGGGGATCAAGCGCCGTCCTCTGGTCTCTTCAGTCACCAGGCATGCACACAGTGTGCATACAGGCAAAACATTCAAACATAAAAATAAAAAACACAAACTTTCAAAAAGAGTTACTGACCCTGATAAGAATCAAACCTGTCTTTTCTTTTCTCTTTCTTTCTTTCTCCTCCTCTTCCTCTTCTTTCTCCTTTTTCTTCTTCCTCTATGAACAGCTATGGCTGTCCTGGAACTCACTCTATAGACTAGGCTGGCCTTGAACTGACAGAGATCCACCAGCCTCTGCTTCCCATGTACTGGGATTAGAGGAACACACCACCATTGTTCGGCAAGACTTCTCTTTTGATCACTCAGCTCCCACTAAACTCCAGGCCAGGAAGGCCTTTTCCCTTCCAAGATCTTGCCTGAGAAATGAGAAATGAAGTGTTTACAGGAGCTGATAATTTCAAGAACTGTAGCTGACTGACTGTCCCATCAGCAAGAGATCATTGTAGATCTGGGGCTGAAGGAAGTGCAAACAGGTGCTGAGAGGAAAGGCAGGGGAGGTTGCCATGGCTGGGCTTGCCGGAAAACAGGTGAAGCACCCTCCTGGAATTGTCAGAATGAGCTAGGTCCCAGGGCCACAGCAGGAGCTGTAAATACAATCTTGGAAATTCCCTAGGATCGATCATTAGTTGGAAGTCCACTCAGTGTTCCTTATAAAGGATATTAATAGATAATCAGCATACTTTCAGACACACCCAAGCAGAAATAAACCTTAGGTCCATAAGCAGAGAATACTGCATGAGCAGTGAGGTAGGGATCCAAAGGCCACAGCTACACAATGAATTAGGGATTCCTGTTTTTAGAGATTTAGCTCTAAACAAAAATAGTAAATACTCATTTAATTAAGAAGCAGAAGTCAAGCATGGTGGTGCATGCATGTAATCCTAGCCTGGGCTATATGAGCATTTCTATCAGAAAAAAGAAGTTTCTATTCTGTCAGTCAGTTGTGTAAACCACAAGCCATAGCTGTTTTGGGAAAGAGCCAGGCCTTGACTCATCTATCATGGCTGGCAGACATCCACCCATTGTGCCACCCATACACCCTCCCCTCTTTTTCTTTTCCTTTCTCTTTCTTTCTAACAATATAAATCACCAAGAGTTCAAAAACAAGCATGCTGACTCTTTACTATAAAATAGGGAGGAATAGTACCTTAAACTCTATTTTCTCTATGTAAGGTATAAAACATGATGTTATAAGATACATAGACAGTAAAGTGGTTATGATGGAACAAATTAATTAATCTGTATCTAACATCAAAGGCATGTACCATCTGGTTTTGATAGGAGAGAGTCCAGTTCATTGTGGGTGGTGCCACCCCTGGGCTGGTGATCCTGGGTTCTGTAAGAAAGCAGGTTGAGGAAGCCCTGAGGAGTAAGTCAGTAAGGAGCACTGCTCCATAGCCTCTGCATCAGCTCCTGCCTCCAGGTGTCCTGCTTGAGTTCCTGCTAATGTTATGCCCGAGTCTCAGGACCCCCAACCAAACCACCACAGAACCAACTCCACCGATGCAAGAACAAAAGGTTTCTTTATTCAAGCCAAGGCTCGATCTCTTCTGACACTTCTTTTGCCAAGACTGAGGCAGGAAGGTCCTGAGCTCTTTTTACAAGGGATAGGATAGGGCTATAGAAATCAGTGTACGTGACTGTTAACAGCTTGTCAGGATGTCTGTAGGGAAACAATAAGGTTCTGACAGGATATGAGGCATCTATAGGAACAGCTGGTCTCTGTAAGAATTTTTACTGCCTTTATTCTGTTTTTGCCAATTTTAAGATACATGTTTTTAACCCTATTATTTCACTGTTTTCTTGGGGCTTGAGTTCAGCCCCCGGTCACCACTTGTCTCAGGATGGTGGCCTGTTTTCAAAGATGACACTAGTTCTGCTTATTCCTTGGAAGTGTAAGCCAAAATAAACCCACTTCTCCACAAGTTGCTCTTCTCATGTTTTTTTTTTTTTTTTTTTTTTTAAATCACAGCAGTAGTAACGCTTCACTAAGACACCTATCTTGAGTCAACTTGTCGGGACTTAGAATCACCATGAAAACAGATCTCTGATCAGATATGTGAAGATACAGCCAGAAAAGTTTAACTGAAGAGGGAAGATTCAGCTTTTGTTGAGTGGCATCATCCCATAGGGTGGAGATCGAGAGTGATAAAGAGCAGAAAGCCAGCGGAGCACCTGGGTGTGGATGCAATGAGACCAGCTGCCTCAGGCCCCTGCTGTCTGACTTCCTGCCAGGATGGACTGCATCCTCAAACTATGAACCAAAAGAAACTCTCCCTTAAGTTGTGCTTGTCAAGTATTTTGTCATAGCAAATAGAAGAGTAATTATCACACTCCTTTGTGTAGCCTGGGCTAGCCCCAAGTTCATACTCCTCTGGTGTCAGTCTCCGGCTACAGGGATCACAGTTCTCCAGTTTTGTTGACCTGTTTTTGTTTTCTTTTTAATTAAAAAGTTTATTTTTCATTTTACATACCAATCACACCTACCTTCTCTCCCCTGCTTCCATTCACCTTCAGCTTCCTTTTCCCACGACGCCTGTATCCACTCCTCACAGAGGGTAAGGCCTCCCATAGGTAGTCAACAAAGTCTAGAATATCAAGTTGAAGCAGGCCCAAGCCCCTCCCTGCTGACCAAGGTATCCCTCCATAGGGAATGGGTTCCAAAAAGCCAGTTCATACACTAGGGATAAATCCTGGTCCCACCACCAGAAGCCCCACAAACTGCTCAAGCTACACTACTGTCATCCACAATCAGAGGGCCTAAGTTTGGTCCCATGCAGGTTCCCAGCTGTCAGTCCAGAGTCAGTTAGGTCCCAGAGGCTCAGGTCAGCTATCTCTGTGGGTTTCCCCATCATGATCTTGACCCATTTTGCTCATATAATCTCTCCTTCCTCTCTTTGACTGGACTGAGAGCTCGGCCAAGTGTTTAGCTATAGATTTCTACATCTTCTTCTATCAGTTGCTGGATGACGGTTCTATGAAATAAAACATCAATACCACAGACACTGAGAGCAACAATTAATAAATAGGCCTTCCTAAAATTCAGATGCTGCTATAAGGCAAAGGACACAGTCAATATGACAAAATGACAGCCTACAGAATGTGAAAAGATCTTCACTAGTCCTACATCTGGCAGAGGACTGATCTTTAAATTATATAAAGAACTTAATAAACTAGACATTATGATACCAAATAATCCAATTAAAAATGGAGAACAGTTATAAACAAAAAATTCTCAGCAGAAGAATCTCAAATGGCCTAAAGACACTTAAAGAATTGCTTGACTCCTTAGCCCTCAGAGAAATGCAAATCAGAACAACTCTGAGCTACCATCTTAGGCCTACCAGAATGGCTAAGATCAAAAACACTGATGACAGCCTATGCTGGAGGGGATGTGGAGCAAAGGAAACACTCCTCCATTGCTGGTGAGAGTGTAACCTTTTACAGCTACTCTGGAACTCAGTATGGTGGTTTTTCAGAAAACTGAGAATCTTCCTTATGATCTAACAATACCACTCTTGGGCATGTATCAAAAGGATGCACATTTTTACTACAAGGACATTTGCTCAACTACGTTCATAGCAGCATTATTTGTAATAGCCAGAACTGAAAACAACCTAGATGTTGACTTGTTTTCTGACTCCGACACATGGAACCCAGAACCTGTTTTTCCTAGTACCCACCCCACCTCATCGGGAGCACTCAGAAGGTAGTGAACACTCTGTGCCTGAAATAGAGACTTGAGAGGATCTCTCACAGCTCAGGTGAATGGTTGGACTTTGGTGAAGGTGGCGTTTGATGATACCTTATCTGGCTGTGCAGTTTCCCTACCCCTGAGCTGAGGCTTCCATGCATCTTATTGGTTTGCTTACCTTCCTGCCTTTCTGAGCCTTTGCCAAAGTAAAGAGCAGTCATCCTATCCCAGCCATTTTAATTTGGTTTTCATCAGTCTCTGCCTTCAGTCTTCTCTTTAAAATCCCAATCCTCAGCCAGGTGTTGCAGCACATGCCGGTAGTTCCAACACTTGATAGTCTGAGGCAGGGGCATTGCAAATCAAGCAGGGGCACTGGGATGGCAAAACACTGCCCTCTCTCAAAAGGCATACAAATAACATGAAGAATACACACCCCCCCCCAAAACAAATCAGTCCCAGAGTGGCTTGTTGTTTCCTGACCAATTCGGATGAAGTTAAACATGCAATTCTGAGATGGGAAGAAGTTTGCTGGGGAGGCTGCACTGGCCATGCTGAAGAAGCCACACCAGCCATCCTGGACCAAGGACCAAGTAGGAAGAAGCTGATGATGGAGGCCAGCCTGAATCTAGCTCACCAGGGTGGGCCAAGCCATCCTGACGGAGGATGTATTTCATTTGGGAAGCTCGGAAAAGGAAGTGGGAAGGTAGGAGAAGGAACTGAACAGAAGAAAGAAAGGGGTTGACTCTGAAAGACTAGGAAGAATTGAAATATGAATAATAGGTTCTTAAAGCTTTGGAGCCCTTATTTCTGAAAGGTAATGCTGACTATGAGTCATCATAACCCACATACCCTGAAGGGCTATTTAATTTTTTCTGTTTGCCAAGTGTTTTGCACCTATTCTGAGGACAAAGAAGGTCCAGCCTCAGCATCCAGATTAGCTACATGAAAACATATCTGATAATTCTTGTATTGAGAATTTGTGAAGAGATTATATATATGATATACTTATATATCATATGTATAATACATTAATTATATTTTTTTACATTTTTTCTTCATTTTATTTTACCTGTATGGATGTTCTGTCTGCATGTTTATCTGTGAACTAAATGTGTGCCTAGTGCCCACAGATGCTAGAAGAAGTTGTTGGATGCCCTGGGACTGGAATTACAGATGGTTGTGAGCCACCATGTGGATACTGAAATGAACCTATGTCCCCTGGAACAGCAGCCAGTGATTTTAACCTCTGAGCCATTTCTCTTGCCCCTACTGATGTAGAGTAGCCCCTATCTACTCTGGTCCCCTGGAACAGCATTCTGTGCTCCTAACCTCTGAGTCATCTCTCCAGCCCCTGAATTTGCACAATGTTGAGTGTCTCTAAAATTGGATATACATGTTTATGAGTAATTTAGTCTTATATTAGTATTAACTATGGAAATTGACCTTGTTCCTAATGCTATTTGTCATTTACCCTCTGTGTTTTGAGATAGAGTGTAATAGGCAGTCTTTAATGCAAGGAAGTACAAAGTATGCAAGTACTTCTTGTAACACTGCCATAATCACATTATGCTTATATTTACAATGGCAAGGCTATAAATTATCTGTCGTCATTGCATATTAAAAGTGCACGTAGTGAACATGTGATATATCTGTGTTGCACAGAAGCTCCAGGCAGGAAGTGACAAAGAAAACCACTCATGGTTCACCTCTCCCACTGACTCAGGCTCTAAGCTGGCCAGACCCTCGTCTCAATGATAAGATAGTCACAGTGGTATTTTGGGAGTGGGATATGAAGCATGAACTCCAATGTCTGGTACCTTTTGCCTGTGAGCTTAGAGTCCTTTGAAGAGCGTCTCACCTAGAAGTGAGTTGGGAGGGACCTGATTCTGAATGACACTGCAGGTCCTCTGCCAAACACAGTCAGAGGCCAAGATGGAGAGAAAAGACAAAGACACAGTGTGCAACATAAAGGAGAGGTGGGTTGGAGCCTTTCCCTGGCTTCACAGAGCGGTCCCCAGGGCCCACCTACACCTGGCTGGCTTTACAGTCTCAACTCTCAGTCACCACTTGGAGACCTGGAGTGACATGCTGGAACACTGAGGCTTGAGATTATCATGATCATTCTTTCCTTCTCTCATTCCTTCCTCCCTCTCCTCCTCCCTCCTCTTCTTCTGCAGCTCTGGGTGATCTTGAATCACTATGTAGCCCAGGCTGGCCTTTAGCGCATAGTGGTCCCCCTGCCTTAGCGTCCTGAGTGCTGGAATTACAGGCATGAGCCAACACACTCCAGCAATAACGTCAGTTTTAAAATGGAATGCTGGGTGTCTCCAGGAAAAATAGGTATAGAAAAACAAAAGGACAAATTGTCAGAAAAAACAAAAAACAAAATCAGAAGTGAGTCTAATTTGAACAGGGATTAAAGTTTCACAGCATGTAATCTTTTAAAATAAAACAAAACATAAAGATTTTGGTTTATAGTCAACAAAATATGGGTTCTGATGACAAGTCTGGGTCCATTTTTAGAAGGAAGAATGACGGGGCTGGAGAGATGGCTCAGCGGTTAAGAGCACCGGCTGCTCTTCCAGAGGACCCGGGTTCGATTCCCAGCACCCACATGGCAGCTAACAACTGTCTGTAGTTCCAGTTCCAGGCAAACACCTAAGGCAAATAAATAAATAAATAAAAGGTTTTTATTTGTATGTCTACCCTTGATAAGCCATGCTTATCATTCTTATCCTCTATATAGTTATTGTTAACTCTTCCACATTTTAAATTCTTTTTACTGTGTTTTTTTTTAAATACAAAATAAAAGGAAAAAAAAAAAAAAAAAAAAAGAAGGAAGAATGACTCACGTTTTTCGGCAGAATATTTGGCCATGTTTGACAGCACACCCCATGCTGGAGGGTTTTGTCAGCTTCTGAATCTCTCCTCACATTTGACAAGCAAAGACAGCTTCCTATTTGTGGCATCTCACTGTCAATATCCCTACAAGAACAGATAGGGAATGAGCAAAGCAGTTGTTTTCCAACTCTGATTTAATTTTGACTTCATGAAACACACACACACACACACACTTCTATCTAGGAAATGTGGTAAACAAGATCATTATGTCTCTCTCTGCAAAGGCTTTAGAAACCCAGGGTAAAATCAAGGGAGGGTCTTCTCAAGGTAGAACCGGCTCAGATGGACAAATTTGACTCCATGGGAAGACATGGAAGAGGATTGCTGATTGCTACACCTGCTTTGGACCACAGGCACATTGGGTGGGTGGAACAGACACCTTTGCAGAAGGTGCTCAGCGTCAGAGGCCAGGAGAGTTTGGGGGAAAATCCACTGGGACAAAGTGAGTTGCTCAGCCTGTCTGCAATGGTTCTACCATCTCAGGTGGACTGTGAGGAGATGGGAAGCATGGCTTGCCGAACCTTGCCTTGGGGTGTGCATCTTGTACCTCCTTTCAGAATCATTCCCCCTACCAAACGCCATCTTGTTCTGTAATTTGTCTTTCTACAATTATCTTTTTAGATTGCTTATATTCCATTCCTTCGTCTCATTTTTAAAAGTTGCATATGAGTGCATATTATAGATGAGATGTCAATAAAAACTGAAAATCCATGCACAGACCTCTGTGCCCAGAACCACAAAGAGAATGTCAATACCAGCAGGCAAATGCCCACAGGCCACTGCTCCCTGAAAATCGTTTACTACTCACGTTTCCAGAATGACTTGACAGTTCCACCCATTTTCCTGGCCCTTAAACCTTTCTGTCATCCAGTCTTCCCCACACTCAGAAACAGTCAACCACAGCTGTTGTGCTGTTTAGAGATAACCATGGCTGCTTTGAGACTATAGAGCAAAAGCACATCCCCACACAGCAAAAATACAAGGCCTTGATTCTTAGAGACAGAGAAGTCTTCATGTTCTTATTTATGTGTGTGTGAGTGTGTGTTATTTGTGGTATATGTGTGTCACTGAGTGTATATTGTGTGTGGTATGTGTGGTATATGTACGTCTTTCAGTGTGTGTGTATATGTGGTATGTACGTGTTTTTGAGTGTGTGTTGTTTCTGGTATACGTGTGTTGTTGAGTGTATATTGTGTGTGTGTATGTGTGTGTGTGTGTGTGTGTGTGTGTGTGTGTATGTATGTGCTCCAGCCAGTGGGATCTTCAATGTAGACCTGAAACTGGGGGTGAGACAAATGGAGAAACAGGAACACGGAGGAATTTCCACTCAAGCGCTGGCACACTTTATTCTTCCAGCCATTGTTTAAATAGAATCTCAGAGTGTGTAGAACGCAGGTAGCTGGGAGGAAGGAGAGGATTATTCAAAAAGGTGGCAAGCCTGAGGGGAGGGGTAACAGACAGGGTAGAACTGATACGGAAATCTATCTGTTCTCAGTTGAATGCCTGGAGAATGGCACCTGCCAGTCTCAGAGGATCAAAGAAGGCCACCTGGATTCATGGCCTAGCTTAAAACAATAGGAGCTAACTAACTGTAGAAGCTAACTTATAAACTGAAAAATGGTTTAGCTTGGTTTTGGCTCCCGACATGTATGTGTGGTATATGTGCATATTCACAAGTAAGTATATGGACCTGTCAGGATACAGAGACCAGAGGAGGATGCCGAATGACTATTACTGTTCTATCGCTCTCTATTTTTTTGAGGTGAGGTTGCTCATTAAACCTGTAGCTGTGGGTGGCAGCTAGTAGGCCCCAGTTAGTTTCTTGTCTCTGGCCCCCACATATGCACACTCTCAGCCAAACCTGGCTTTATTTGTGTGTGTTGGGATCCAAACTCAGGCTCTTCTGTTTGTACAGCAAGGAGTCTCATTCACTGAACCTGAGCATCTCTCCACCCTTGCCTTCATAGTTTTTTTTTTTTTTTTTCAAATTAGATTTATTATTTGCTGGACTGTGATATATGAGATTTTGAAGTTTAGTTAATACCCGGGACAAGGGCACCTCTTATCCAGATTTGAGGGTGGTCCTGGATGCATCATGATTCCCTTTGATTACTGAAGAATCATAGCATGTGAAGGCCTCTGCCATTGCCCCTGGAACAAATGTCTTTAAGACGGGACTTAGCACTGGGCATTGAAATTCCCTGTTTACACTGCTATGGCTGCCATGCAGGTTCTTGAAGGGGCGGGGCTAAGCTTACAAGGGAGAAATACTTGTACTTCAAAGGTCTTAAGATATTGTTCTATTTTCTTACTATTCCCATCGCGCATTTATGATCCCATAGAAAGGCACTATACCATCGGGGAAGACACAGGCTCACTCGGTCAGAAGACATGGGACCAAGGGCTAGATATATGCCTTATTTGTGCAGGGAGATGTCACATGGCTGAAGATACAACAGCAGCTCCAGGTGTCATGGTGAAATTCTGGGAAGTGTCCTCTTTCTGCTAACTTTTGAGGTGACTTTCTCTATCTCTCTTAAACAAACAAACACTTTTGCCTGTTTATTCTTTGCAGCTCTGGGATCAAACTCAGCTACTGTACATGTGAACCAAGTGCATGTAGATTCTGGTAATGCTTTGAGACCTCTGGTTAGCAGGTCCTCAAGAAGTATTTCTTTGCACCATCCCTGCAAAGATGATCTCTGCAAGGCTGGTCTTTCCGTTCCAGTCATACTAGTTCCAATAAAAACTTCAGAGCGGGACTCTCATTGGTTGTGCAGACAATAGAATGTAAGCAAACAATTCCAAAGCCCAACCACACATATGTTTACAAAACAAATACATTCGTGGCTAAAAATAAGCTGTTTGCAAGGTTAAAAGTTCCTAAGAAGGAAGTAAACCTCAAGTGGTGAAGAATTCTCTCAAGGAACCTGAGACAAACAATAGAAATCACGTGGTTGGTCTGTTTACACAAAGATGGTATATAAGCCCTGCCCTCAGCAGAGCAAGGCACCAGACCATCTTTTTTCTCCCAAGTCCTTTTCCTGCTCATTTGACCTGAATCCAATTTCCTGACACCATGGGTTGCTGTGGCTGTGGAGGCTGTGGAGGCTGTGGCAGCTGTGGAGGCTGTGGAGGCTGTGGCAGCTGTGGAGGCTGTGGAGGCTGTGGCAGCTGTGGAGGCTGTGGCAGCTGTGGAGGCTGTGGTGGCTGTGGAGGCTGTGGTAGCTGTGGAGGCTGTGGCTGTGGAGGCTGTGGTGGTTGCAACAGCTGCACCACCTACAGGTGCTACCGGGCTGGCTGCTGTGGTGGCTGCTGTGGTGGTTGCTGTGGCTGCTGTGGCTGCTGCAGGCCTGTGGTCTGCTGCTACCGCCGCACCTGCTGCCGCTCCTGTGGCTGTGGCTCCTGTGGCTGTGGCTGTGGGAAGGGCTGCTGCCAGCAGAAGTGCTGCTGCCAGCAGAAATGCGGCTGCAAGAAGCAGTGCTGCTGCTAGGAGAGCTGGCCACTGGGCAGGTGATGGCAGAATTCAGGCTCATAGACTTATATATTACATAGATACATATATTCTTATGCATATATTAGGCAGTATGTACTGTAATTCCCTCCCACTTCATCTACATATCAAGCTATAGGGTTTAATAAAAGCATACTTGATTAGAAAAGAAGACTAAAATAAGTCTGTGCTCTGCTGGAGACACCTAACCATGGCTAAATAAGTCAGCCTCCCTGAATTTTGTTCGTATATCTAAGAAATAATAAAGTTGAACTCAGAATCTCTAAAGACCGTTTCAGCTTTAACAGCAGATAAACCTATGAGTTCTTAAAACTGAAGTCATGGCTCTTCTACCTTCATACTTTGAAGACTGATTTCCCTTCTGTACCTGATACTCACATTGCACATATAACTTAAATACTAGTAGCATTAGAATGTGTTCATGTTTTTAAAATCCACCCTCAGACAACTATGAACCACCACCAATAATTTATTGTAACAAAGACATAACAAAGTTCATGAAAATCCTGAAATTTTGCATCAATGATCTCAGATGAATGAAAGAATGTATTCTATTATTTTGAAATGTTTACCTTTGACAAAACATCTGTATTTACACATCTGCTTAGATTGTTGTATACTGCATGTATTTAACTTTAAAGTGTTCTCATCTTTCCCCAACATAATTTATCAATAAAACAATAAAAAATATTGTGTTTCATTGTCTTTGGTTTGATTTTCTTGCTGACTGTTGGAACTGATGTTTTGGCAACAGAGGTTGCAACCTTCAGAAAGTTTATATGATAGACAAGGGTTAGCTGGGAGTGGTGGTGCACACTTTTAATTCCAGGACTTTGGAAGGAGAATCAGGTGAATCTCTGTGAGTTCAAGACCAGCCTGGTATACAGAACAAGTTCCAGTACAGCCAAGGATATACACAGAGAAACCCTGTATCAAAAATAACCAAAATAAAAGATAGACAAGGTTTGACACTGAATATAATAGGAAAATATAAGCTACTAAAACAAATAGACACAAAAGTGAGTCAATAGAAGAGAAGTTTTTCTAGTTGATGTCAATAATCCTGGACAGCTTTTGGTAGGCAGAAAGGAATATGGGCCAAGGGGCCTGCTTTCCATTCATCATTCAGTATCTAGGTTGAAGAAGCTGCTGACCTGATCAATGTATGGTCTCTAAGATAGTTTAGTTGTTCCCAGTCTATGATGGATAACAAGGCAGGCAAAGTCTAGTGCTTGCGAAGCAATTTGGCTTGAAACTGACATTTTTTTTTAACCCTTGCTTCCTATTGATTTGAAGTGATCACATGATCTTATTTGGCTGTAAGTGGGCGGAGCTTGAAAACACAGAAGTGTGGAGCTGTATATGAAAGAAAAATTCACATATATACATTCATAAAATTTATAAAAAAATCAATGACCTTTTATGTGTGTCATATATAGCTCAAACTCTATCAAGACCTTCAATTGATTTCAGGAGACATGCTCAGGCAGCTTTGGTGAATGTTTACAACCTATTCATATCCCTTGCATTCTTGGTGGAGTAGTTGAACAGGTCAGACAGAAGACTGCAGAGTTAAGACCTGGCTTGACATCACGTGAACTCTTTACATGGGGTGGAGCTTCAGAGACAGGATAGAAAAGACAATAGGAGCTGGAGAGTCCTGACTTGTCTTAAAAACATTGCTTGTCATTCTAGATTCATAAGCATGAACATGGTTCAGATTGTTCTCAAAGGATCTGATGTTATAACTTAGATGAGACAGCTGTAGTGATTATGGTGAACTGTCTTATTTCTTATCCATTTCAGTGTCTTTTTAGTTGTCCTTCCTGTACAGCCAAGGTCATACTTGCTCCAGGGTCTTCTGCATCTGGAATCTGGATATGCAATGACTAGATGGACCTCTGAGAGATACAGAAAGCAACCCAAACTAAAGGCCTCTTCTTGCTCCTGAATTGCTGTTAAATCCTGCAGTCTATTGCTGTTGAAAAGGAACACAGTGGACACTGAATCTTCTGTGTTTCCTGGTTCCAATGGCAGTTTCATAGACCTCAAGATGCAGTTGAAATGGCAGTAGTTAGCTCAGTGTTCCAGGGTTCAGACACCAGCCTGGAATGTGCGGTGGGGAGCTGGTGAAAGAGGGGCAATGGTCTCCCAACCTGGACCTAAATCAGCGCATCTGAACGTGACTGTTCCAGGGGCAACAGCTTGATTTCTCTGCTTTTCTGAAGGCAGCAGGGGCAGGAGCTCCCTTCATATAGCCCAGTTGTCATGTCCTGGGAAGGCTTCCTGCAGAGCAAAGCCCCCAGACTTTCCTCTGGCCCTTTTAGCAATTTTGCAGACAGAATTTCTCAATGGCATCTCTTCTCACTTAACCCAAGCAGAAGAATTTTGATTTTTTTTTTTTTTTTTTTTTTTTTTTTTGGTGAGTGGCTGACATGGTTACAAGAATGCTTTTCTTGTCACTCCCTGGTCAGATTTTAGCCATTTAGTCATTTTTAAATGGATGGAGCACTGGTTCCCAGCCCATTTGCATATCTTTCTTCTGAACATCTGGACTCCTGCTGGCTTTGTCAAGCCATGGACTTTCCATTAATTGGCTTTAGTAGCTTTTGGCTTTGGCTGTTTTGGTTGCAGAAAAATAGAAACTCACTAAAAAGAGCAGGAAAGGGTAATTTATTTTAAGACTATTGAAGAGAGTAAACTTAGCTCAAGAAATGCCATTTTGTATCCTAGTAGCCATTCCTGGCAGGGGCTTGCCCAGTTCTAGGAGAATGAGCTGGACACCTGGATGATCCAGGTGGGGTTCAGGAATGTTAAGCTGTAAAAAGTCCCTAAACATGAGTTCATTCACAGCACAGCTGTGCCCTTGACCCCAAGTAACCCTGCCTCATGGTCCAAAGGGAATATGCCCCAGTCCCAGTCAAAATTCATATGCGTTATTAACTAAAGATCCATGATTGGCTCTTGGTACATCAGAAGGGGGGAAATGAAGAACTAAAAGGAGTCTTCCATTTTAGAGAACTATGCAGAACTAAAGCAGACAGAGCCCTGAGCAAGAGTCCCTCACCCAGTTCCCAGAGACCATTGCTAGAAACTGCTGTTCACAAAAACGACAGCATGACCTGAGTTTCGACTACAGAATCCATACCACCCTGACCTTGCTACTGACCACCAAATGCTCTAGTCAAAATACACCACCATTTCTGGGCCCAGATTCAAGGAGAAATTCCCCAGATTAGCTGTCAACATACAATCTTGCACTAGAGTAACCCCAAATTGTGGTTTTTCCCTTTAAAAGTGGCTGTTAAGCTCCCCTTGGGAGCCCCCTCCTGATCTTGCTATGGCAAGAGCTGGACTGAGTTCCCTGCCATGGCTTGTATTTACATAAATAAACCTTGCTGTTGCATTCTGGACTTCTCCAGTCTTTGGTGGTCTCTTTGGGGTTCCAAATTTGGGCACAACTATAGGGCAGGTCTGTAGTCATTCTTTGTAAGGTAGAAATCAAGATGTAGAAGGCCACTGAGGTCTCACATAAGCCACCAGCTCTCCAAGCACATGTCCTAGCCCCAACCACAGTAAATCCAGTGGACTCCATTGCTGTAGTCACCATCATCTCCAATAGTAGCTGTGGAATCTGTCTTCTGAGACTAGAAGGAGAGTTTTATAGATAAAGCTGGCTGATGTTTAGGATGTACTCATTTGAATTTTATAGCCCACCCAGTCAGGTGTTGCCTAATGACTCACCTTCCAAAGAGCAGACAGAAATAGAACAGGCCAGTTTAGGCAACAATCAGAGAGGCCACTGCTGCATTTTAAAACATGACCTCAGTTTTACATGGAGGAATCTGGATGCACTGTCCCTGCTCATTTCGGCCCCTTGGGGAACCATCACCCATGCAGCCTTTTGTGGGCTATGATGGCCGTTAGTATGATATGACCAAGCACTTTCCTATTTGAGGCTTCTCCCAACTGATTGAGCCTTTTACAAGCTAGTAGGCAAGAACTTGGGGCCACAGTCTAGACAGAGAAACTGTGGGACATGGTTCAAGGTTTGAATAAAGCCAGACACCTTCATATCTCTCTCTCTCTCTCTCTCTCTCTCTCACACACACACACACCCACACACACACACACACACACACACACAGTTTTTGTTGTGGTTTCTATAATTTGATCACTTTCCTTCTAATGACATTAGTCAAACTTCACAGATGTCATAGGTGGGCTGTGGACAAATTACCTACTTTGTAAGACTGGAATAATTCAGCATCAAAAATGCTGTATATGGGCAAACAGCCTAAAATGAAACACTAATGTTTGGAATAGTCAGGAATACTTGTCGAGAAGAAATATTTTCTTAATCTTATACATGTTCATATTCTGACTGAATAACTCCAAAAATAAGAATACTTCATATATAACAATCATATTGACATATGAAAAGTAGTTTATTCTAATTATATATACTTATCTTTTTACATCTTAAAAGGCATTTCAGTAAAGGAATATTTTAGAAGATTTATGCCAAACAAGTCCATTTTTGTCAGTTTTTAGTCACCTATATTCACTATCCAACAACCATAGATTTTTTTTTCTGTTTTCCTTCATCCTATCATAATATAAAATGATTACTGGTTCCCGTCATAATCCTCATAACATCCTGGCCTACTGGACTCTGGACTGCTTTTCCGTAACTCATTTTTCATAATTGCTAAACTTTAACCAGAACATTGGGATAAAAGGCCAGCCAGCTACACAGCTCAGGCACTTTGGGGACATTTCTAACTGAAGCAGGACAACCATGACCTGCTGCGAGGGATGGACGTCCTGCAATGGTTTCAGCCTGCTGATTCTGATCATTTTAGGGGTGGTTATCAATTGTATACCTCTGGGTATCAGTTTAGTGGAGGGAGATTCGATTTCTCAAAACCCCATATCCTGCTATGAGTGGTGGTTCCCAGGAATTATAGGAGCAGGTCTGATGGTGAGTAATATCTACTTGACTTGGAGATGGATGACCTGGGTCTTACTGTCATCTTTAAGTGTGACTTTCAACCTTGCAGCCAACTATGTCTTCAGAGGATACAGTTAGGGATGGAGGTTATCATTGATTTATACTGTTACAGTGTGAAGAATAGAAACTGAATCCTAGAGACCTTAAGGCAAAAGCAAAACATTGACAGAAGCTGATTAGGTCTTTACCTAGCACATTTCTTCACAGGTAGGATGATACTACCGAACTTTCTTATTTAATATTAAGAATTGTTTTCTCTTTTTAATATTTTTCCTCTTTTTATAAAATGAGGAACTGGGGATAGAACTGAGGGATCCTCACATTCTAAGCCACTGAGTTATATTCCCAGCTCTGTGGGACATTTTAAAATCCATTGTCTCATCTTCTCATTTGCCCCATTCTGATTTCTAGATATTTATAAGGAATGTAGCAGTAGTAGGAAGTTATTCAATGGGTATGAGAAGCACTCCTTCGCGTGGGCAGTATTAGAGGTGGCACAGTGAGGTTTAGCCTGCTTCTCAAGGGAGTTGGCCTAAGACATACATATAGAAATCCTGGACCTCTTTTATAAGTTGCTTGGCTACGGTCATGGTATTTTACCACAGCAGTCGAAAAGCAGCTGAGACAGTCTCTGACCTCGCAGACTTTTTACTTGTATCCCAGAATGCCATAGGGTTTTGCAGTTTGATGATCGTGAACGGACCTTCTCTGTTGAAATCTGATGCAGAGTGGCACAACACAGAACCTGTGAGCATTCTTTTTTTTAATTTTTATTTTATATGAATTTGTGTTTTGCCTGTATGTATAACTGTGGAAGGGTGTCAGATCTTGGAATTATTGACAGTTTTTAGCTGCCATGTGGATGCTGGGAATCGAACTCAGGTCCTCCGGAAGAATAGTCAGTGCTCTTAACCACTGAGCCATCTCATATAGGGGTGCACAAAAATGCCCAGCTTTGAGCCAATATATTATGTATGTGTTTTACAGGCAGTTGCAGGCAGATGTGGGTGCTGGAAACCAAGCCTGGGTCCTTCATAAGAGCAGCCAGTGCTCTTAGTCCCTGAGCCATCTCTCCCACCTATGGGTCATTAATTCTTAGTGAGGATCAGCTTACTTCTACTGGGTTTCTCCTTAGGCTTACATAAAAACATTCTTTTTTTAAAAAAATATAATTTATTTATTTGTATTTTATGTACATTGGCGTTTTGGCTGCATGTATGCTTTTGTGAGGGTGTCAGATCGCCTGGAACAGGAGTTACAGACATTGTGAGCTGCGAAGTGGGTTCTGGGAATTGAACTCAGGTCCTCTTAACCACTGAACCATCTCTCCAGCCCCATATAAAGACATTCTTAGAGCTGAGTATGGTGATATGCATTTGAAATTCTGCCACTGAGGAGGTTGAGGTCATTGGAAGGCAAGTCAGAAGTCACCTGGTCTAAATGACACTGGGTCTTGAAAAACCAAACAAACAAATCCCAAACAGCCAACCAAACCAAATCGAAACCCCTAAGCAACAAAACCTCTTGGGACACAGTATATTAAACTTTATATATAAGACTGTGCGCTTTGAACCCATCTGGCACTGCAAAGCCATTCAAAACCCCACAGGTTGATGGCTCTTTTCCTTTGTCAACAGGAATGATCTAGCAGTCTGTTTCAGGTAGACACAGCCACAAAAAAATGTTTTGGAAAATCTGGGCTAACTCTTCAAATAACTGTGCCAGCTCTCTTTCAGGCTGAACAGTGTGAAGCAACAGCAAAGCATCAGGCCTGAATCTGGTCTTCTAGAAGGTTACCTCCTAGTTGAGCAGGGCTGGCCTCCTGTGCACCTGGTGTAAGCAGTCAGAAGCTGGCCAAGAACATCTAGGCCACAGTTACAAAGCTCCCAGATAAGATAAGCCATTTAGAGAAACCCAGCTACCTCTAGATACCAATTGACGTTGCTCAAAACACAGGAGAGAAGATTTTAAAGGTTTGCTACAAGTATTAAAGAGCGCTGGGTATCTGTGTGCTCTTATTTTAGAGAAAGCACGCAGCCAGGGGAGAGACCAGACAGACCAAGGACAGAAAGACTTAAAGCTTTCATTTTTTGACATCCTGCAAGGTGTCAACTACCGGGTTCATTAGCAGGATGTCTAGTTTCTGCTCTACAATCTTCTGAGCTGCAATTATGCTGAGAATGTTAACAAAGTCACACAATGGGTGTGAAGCCCAATTCTAGTCTTATCTAAGGCCAAAGCTAGTTAAATACCATAGTCTTCAATCTCTGTCTCAGGCCCACAGAGGTCAAAGATAAATCCATAAAGTAAAAAGACCAGGAAGCTGAATCATAGAAAGGTCTACACACCCATAAAACACCTCAGAGAATCTGGACTCCTTATGCTGTAACTAAGTCTTATCTTGCTTCCCCCAATAAATATTAACCAGAGATCAGTAAACACATGGGAAAATCTGATGCTCTTCATAAGGAGACCCTCAGACTGGAAATTAGCCCACAAGCGAACAAATGGGTGATGACAGAGCTCTGAAGGCAAGCATGTTTTCATGATCCGTGGCTGCACATAAAAGGAGGAAGTTATCTTCTTAGGTGGAATTATATCCTTTATGCTGTCTGTCAAAATTCGGACTCCTGCAAGAAAGTCTGTAAAGAAGGATTCTCTATATTGCTGAGAATATAGTCATAGTCCTTAAAACCTTTAGACATTTTGACATTTCAAATTAGAATCATTTTAGAAATGGGGAATTTTTACAGGAAACTGTATATAATAAAAACTCTGGGGCTCATTACTGATTACTTTATGAGATCATTTATGATTTTAGGACCAATTCCAATCAGAGGTGAACCTTTTTATCTTTTGAAACAGTTACCAAATAAAACACCATGTAATTATCTTTAACATCTACTAAGAGAGAGGACGTCAATATAAATGTTACTTGATCAAGCATTAAAAGCATTTAAAAAATGTTCCTTGAAAAATATAAACAGAAAAGCTCTTTTACTTTATGTAAAGTTAATTATAAGCTGGGTCTTAGCCATTCTTTTTTATTGATTGTACTCATTACATAAGGGTAATTTGTCAAAGTGAGCTATAAAAAAACTTAGTGAAAGTAAATGGATGTAAGTCAAACATTAGATTGCATGCAAAGCCTTTACAAAGCAGAGCTCCTATGTTCACGCTGAGCTGTGGCTTTGTGTGTTGCTCTCATGGTCAAGGCCTAGAGGATTCCCCAGGGCTTGACTTCTATCATAGCTTTTTTTTTTTTTTTTTTTTTTTTTTTAACTATCTAAGGCTCTCATATACTTCCTTTATGAAACTGTATAATTTCTAAAACTGATGGAAAGCATGAATTCCTACCAAGAAAACGAATAGTAATTATTTATAAAAACAAGAGAAGTAAGACTGAATTTTGCAAAACCTCATGCATTCATTTATGCTTAGGCATTACCAACTATGCAACCCTACCATTTCTTATAAAAGTCCATTGATGATATGCAAAAGAGAAGGGTTCCAATAAAACTTTATTTACAAAATGAGTGCCAGGGGTGAGGATTGCCTATCCACCTGTTCCTGTTCTACGTGATTTGTTATGTAAGATCAGAAAGTGTCTTCTGGAACAACTAAAAACTTGTAATATATAAATGCTGACAAAGCTGTCTTTTTCTTTTTCTTCTGGACTTCCAGCTATGTTCATGGTGCCTGGCAGCCATATGTATGTGTGGCTTCTAAATCAGAAAGGCATTGGTATTCAATATATAAGCAAAGCTTGGCGACAATACGAAGTGATATGGAGTCAGCACATGATAAGATGGGGTGACATGTGTTGGGAAAGCTGCCTTGTGAGAGGCATGAATCTGTTCTGGAAAATACAAAGATAGATGTGGAAGAAAATGCGAGAGGAAACCATTAGAAAGAGCAAGGGTGGTGGGGATCCGGGGAGAAGAATGAGTGGCCTTATGAATTTTAAGAATCCATTGATGTGGGGCAGTGGTTAGAGGTCACATGTCTAGCTTTGGTTCTGAATTCTACTTTTCTTAGGCCAGCTCCTCAACCTTGCTTCACCTGTTTTGACTGTGGTAAAATGGGGGGTGGGGGTGGAACAGGACATACATTAGTGCGACATCAGAGGATTGTCACGAGGATGGTACAAACCAAAACATTTCAAGTTCCGGTAACATCTTGTGTGTAGTTACAGAGCCTGGCCATCTTAGCAAAACAGAAGCATTGTGTTAATGGAAGAACCATTCCAGGGCACCCGGGCTGAGCTGGTAAAAACGCATCACAGCTCAAAATTCACAAGTGAAAGGAAGTCACTGACATTCTGTCCTGCAATGATACAAAAACTCCTAGTTAAGAGATTCTAGCCATAGCTGGCACCTAATTCCTTTTCAAAATTGAAAATTAACTCCTGGGAGTCTGATATCATTTATAGCTCTCCTCAGCAGTACAGAATGCACTCTATACCAGATTTCTGCCAGTCTTTATTCTGGCACTCCAGAGGCAATTTGTGGCTCGCTTGGTCTACACAGTGAGTTCCAGACCAACCAAAGGCTACACAGCAAGATCTTGTCTCAAGTAAACAAACAAAAAACCCAAAGACTCCTAAACATCAGTGTAAAGTAAAATCAGTACATATTAGGGATACAGGAGCAGAAAAGAGCATGTGGGACCGACAGTCATCCTTATATATATCTTGGAGGAGAGTGGCAAGATGTTGGTGGCCAGGGCTGTAGAAAGTGAGGCATGTGGGAGTAATGGTGAATTAGTCCCCGCCAAATGCCAGGCAAACAAAATGTCAATTTCCTTCTTCCCATATTGACTTATTTAATTGGATATGGCTGCAGGTTCTAGTAGCTTAAGAAGGAGAGGAGGAGGAGAGGTAGAGAGGTGGAATGGGAGAGAGAGGAGAAAAAGGTAAATTTTGGGTCATATAAAGCCAATTTCTTTCTAAAACTCATGCATTGATAAGCTGCCCTACTCGACTTAAAATCCAGGAGGCTACAGCTGAGTGAACAAGAGACAGAAAGCTTCATCACTGCTGTCTCAACTCTCCCTGTTTCAATCTTGATGGCTGAAACTGATGCTAGGGTTCACATTAGGGCATTGCCGAATTTCCTCTCCTGGAAGAGGAGACTTTGTTCCCCTGAGCCCTGAATTCCCCCAAAGGCTAGTAAACGGAAAGTGGTAATGGGTTTTTATCTGGTGAGAAAAGAGAGTACTCATCTTTCCTGTAACTTCTTTTCAGGCCATTCCAGCAACAACAATGTCCTTGGCATCGAGAAAAAGAGCATGCTGCAATAACAGGACAGGGGTGAGTAGGGAGCAGAGGGCTTGGAAATGCAAGTACATTAACAGCAGTGGCATCCATCTGAGCCATCAGCACCTGCTGGGGCTCAGGCTCGGATAAATGCTGTTGGGGTTTGTTAAATAGTCACATTAATAATGATAACAAAAAAGAGAAGACAGTTTTTCTTTTCTCCTAGAAATTTAGCTTTGAGCCAAGCAGCGGTGGTGCATGCTTTTAATCCTAGTGCTCAGGAGACAGAGGTGGGTGAATCTCTGTGAGTTCAAGGTCAGCCTGGTCTACAGAGACAGCCAGAATTCTTACATGGAGAAAGCCCCTCAAACAAACCAACAAACCAACAACAGCAACAACGAAGAAATTGAGCTTTGGAACTAGCCTTTGGTCCTCAACTTTCAGTTCACTTTCAAAATAACAAGTTTTTCAAATGAGGATTTATGTCACATCCAGAAGTGTAATCAGTTTCATAATACTAAAATACTTGTTTTGAGTAGTATATAAAATACTGAGTGCAAATGCATGCTCAGTTTTTCAGTGCATATGGAAAGGTTAGTTTGCTAGGTTAATTGCTCTTAGTTCAGATTAATTGTTCTTAAAGGAGACACCAATTATTTTTCAAACATTTAATACCTACCATATTTAATTCCTCAGAACCCTAATGTGGACAATGGTCAGATCATAGTTTATTTTAATTAACAATTAATTAACTTGATGGGAATTGTTTGTTTAAGACAGGCTCTATAGCCCTGGCTGTCCTAGAACTGACTATGAGATTGGGTGGGAGGGGTAATTCACCAGACTAGCACAGTATTTTTTTTTTAAATATTTATTTATTTATTATGTATACAGTACAGTGTACACAGTCATAGATGGTTGTAAGCCACAATGTGGATGCTGGGAATTGAACTCAGGACCTCTGGAACAGCAGCCAGTGCTCTTAACCTCTGAGCCATCTCTCCAGCCCCGCACAGTATTTTCTAAGCTAAACCCACCAGACTTCCAGTTTCAGTCCTTACACTATTTACACCATGAACAGGATACTGTGAAGTCTAATTCTCTAAGGCAGGAGTAGACCAGTGACAAGTACCCATAATCAATACATGGGGCTGAACACAGCATAAATAAATCAATGGTTCCCATTAACATGAGAGAGAACACACAGAGATCCAGGGAGATTTCAAAATTGCAGATGCCTGAGTTGGACCCCAAAATTCTGCATATATAAGCCTTCAGAAGCACCAGGTGATTGCAATGTGGGGTGGGGTAAGAACTATTGTCCTAAAGGGGGTAATGTCCCATAGGACATAGGTTGGGCTTTAAAATTTTTAAATTATTTTATGTATATGAGTGTTTTGCCTGCATTTAGAACTCATGCCTGTCGGGGCCAGAAGTATTGGATCCCCTAGAACTGCAGTTAACAGAGGGTTGAGCTTGATATGTGGGTGCTTGGGATTGAATCTGTGTCCTCTGGAAGAACATCAGTTACTCTTAACTACTGAGCCATCTCTCTAGCCCCAGTAGATTTTTTTTCCTAAAAGAGTCTGCTTCTGCCATTCTCTGTTCATCTAGCATTACAATAATCACTTTGACTATGATATTTTTAGTCTGTCTTTGTTCTTGCTACTTTGTAAGTATTCAACAAATACAAGTTTTTGGTTTCTACTGCCTGTCACTTTTGTTCCTAAACTACTATAACTTAGTGCAGTTTGACTTGACCTCAAATTCTATGGGATACTCACAAGTTCTCAAGGTACCCTGATTTACTTCTGATTCTTTTTTTTTTTTTTAAATTTTATTTTTTTATTTATTTGCCTTGGTGTTTGCCTGGAACTGGAACTATAGACAGTTGTTAGCTGCCATGTGGGTGCTGGGAATCGAACTAGGGTCCTCTGGAAGAGCAGACGGTGCTCTTAACCGCTGAGCCATCTCTCCAGCCCCTACTTCTGATTCTTTGAACTCAAAAAGCATCTAACACTTGAATATTCCTCAAATTAAATTTCTATTAAACCTTTTTGCACATACCCTTTCATTAACAAATGATCATCTTTTAAATGATCACTTAAGTTCTGTTTCTTTTGAGGATACAGGCTAGTTGGAATAGCCCAGCTATTTGTTATTTTTCAATTATGTGTGTATGCACACATGAATGCAGTGCCGAAGGAGGTCAGAAGAGGGTGTTAGATTCCTCAGAGCTGGAGTTACAGGAAGTGGAATGGTAGATGACCATCTGAACGTGGGTGGTCTGAAGAGTAGGATGGGTTCATAACCACTGGTCCATCTCTCCAGCCCTCAACCGAGCCATTTTTGATGCAGGTATTGACTTCAAGTTTGGAGGTTATCTCGCTCACACCTATTTGAAAAATAATTCCATCATGCTTCAGTGAAATCACAGGTCATTCAAGCTGAGGATCTGCAAGGGCTGCTGGGGGACAGAGGCATGCTATACTAGTATTCATTCTGTTAACAACCGTAGGAGTCATTTAAATAGTGTTTGCCTGTTTATATTGATGTCCTTAGCAATACTTTCACTTGCTGGCAGCCAGGTGTACACAAGTTAGGGTTGGTGTCTCCTGGGTCTAGGTAAGACCAAGGTGGTATAAAATTCTGCCCCTTCTGGTAGGACTGAGGGGGTAGCAGGGCTTTACTTGTTCCAGATATTCCTGTTATTTCTCCCTGCCTAATGTTCTTTGGCTTCCTTCCCCTCTTCTTTCTCAATATGGTATGATTTTGCTGAATCACTTATGACTCCTCACTCTGAAACTGCATAGCAACGCTCCTTCATAGCGGCGAGTCGGATGGAGATAACGGTGGCACTTCTTGATGAGTGAAGCTGTTAACTTGCACAAGTCACAGGAATGTTGAAGAAACAGGATTTACAATCGATCCCAGCTCCCGTTAGTGTGTGCTTTCAGCCAAGGACGCCAACTGACAAGAATCCGAGCACTAGTATCTCTTAGATGAATTGCCTAACAAGATTTCTACTTTTCTCTTCTCCTAAATGAGAATACCAATAGAAGTATCTCTTAGGGTTGTTCAAATGATTACGTGAGATAGTGTACCTGAGGTCCCAGGTCCTTCAACATGCCTGCTGACTCATAAAGGGTCTGAAGCACACAGCACACAATACTCAGGAATTAATAGTTTTTCCATAAGAGAAGGAAAGTGTTTACTTGCTTCATTTTTGGCTTTGAAATAATCATAATCACTAACAACTTTGTGCAACACAAAAATTATTTTTTGAAAAAATAAAAACACATTCAACATTAACTTCTTTTTTTTTTTTTTAATGCCAAATTCCACATTTTATCTGTTTGTGTGACTCAGATTCTTGAAAGGCACAAACTTTCAGTCCATGGTATTTTCAACTGAGGGTTGGGTAGATTTAGACCCTTTACCCCAACTCCAAAGGGACATGTGGCATTGTTGAGATGGTTTTAGTTATCATACTGGACTGGGAGAATAAAGCTACTAGCATATGCTGGGTGGAGACCAGGGATGATGACTCATCCCATCCTGCCTTGGAAGGGCCCCAACAGCAAAATGCCCACGTTGGTGCGCAGAGCATAACTATGCTCTCCACCCAGCTGCAGACTGATCACTTCAGGATGTTGGCCACTGGCCACTTACAGCATCAGTCAAATATGGATAGAAGAATTGAGAGCCAAGAGCCCAGAAATGAAAATTTAGGTTGGTTACAATCTAGTGGAGGTTCAATGTAGTTAGAATTGTATACAATGGGAAGAAACCAGCTTTCAGTGGCCAGAAGGAATATAAAAGCCCAGAATATAAAAGTTGAAATTTTTTGGAGACATTGACAAGTGCAATCATCTTTTGGCAAGCGTAATTTAATGGCAGACTTTGATCTCTGCCCCTTCCATAAATCCACACCTAATCAAACTGCAACCTCAGGACTCAAGACCACAAGGGGCTAGGGAGATGGCTAATCAGTAAAGTGCTTACATACAAGCATGAGAATCTGAGTTTGGGTCCCTAGGACTCACATACAGGTTGGGTACAGTGGATCTGCCTATAACCCCCAAGTTGGCAGAAAAGAAAGGTAGGTGCTGGAGTTCACTGGCTGGTAGCCTAGTGAAGTGGTTGAGCTCCAGGGTCAGTGAGAGACACTTTTGTGGTGACATATCATGTATTTGATAAAGTTTGTGGGAAAATCAGAGGATAGAGCCACCCACAGATTTAGCCATGGAGGTAGGGGAGTGGTGACCCACATCTTTAACCCCAGCACTCAGAAAGTTGAACCAGGAAATGAATGGGTTGGGGGGGGTGAGAAAAGAAGGCAGGTCAGCCCTTCTCCTGGGATCTGAAACCCTTTAGGCTGAGGGCTCAGAAGCATTCAGTATGAGGATTGGTTTGGTGAGGAGTTGGCTAGGTGAGAAGAGGCTATGGCTTGCTCCTCTGTCTCTGATCTTTCAGCTTCTTCCCAATATCTGGCTCCAGGTTTTCATTGTAAGATCAAGTAGAATTTGAGCAATACACTGTCTCAAAAATAAGGTGGAGAATGAAGTGGTAAGATAAAACACCTAACATCAATCTCTGGTGTTTGATAAACACCCCACATAATGCATATACAAGTACAGAATACACACACACACACAAACATGTACAAATACCATGCACACACCTATCTATCTATCTATCTATCTATCTATCTATCTATCTATCTATCTATCTATCTATCTATCTATTTATCTATCTATCTATCTATCCTATCTATCTATCTATCTACTTACCTACCTATCCATCCATCTCTCTGTCTACAAACAAGGGGGAAAATCTAGGACCACAGACTGACTGGAGAACTGTAGTCAGTAACTGTCTAAATAAAACTGTAAATGCTACATGGGACTGCTGAATAACCTGAAACAGATGCAGAACATTTAATGATGTGTACAAATGTCCCGCTTTGTTTTCCAGATGTTCCTTTCATCTCTCTTAAGTGTAGTCACAATCATCGGTGCTGTGTATTGCATGCTGTTATCACTCCAGGCTCTCTCTCGAGGCCCTCTCATTTGTAGCACTCAAGCCAACAGTACTGTCTCGTGTGAATTTTCACTGAAAAACTTAAGGTGAGAAGCATCTTGTCACATCATCTCACATAGCTGCAGCTAATTGTGATGCACTATGCCAGGCTTTTCTCCATTGTAACATCTGGGATATACATTCCTAGGGACTTGGTAAATTAATACAAATAGGTAATGTCTCACAAAGAAGTGGAGGGGCTGCCACAATCCAAATGCTCTGGGTAAGGCCTCATCTGAATAGTTTAGTGGCTTATATTTGTCTTGTAAAAATTAATGGTTATACATGTATGTCTCTGAGAAGTTCTGTGAATATACACTTAGTTTAAATCCTTGGGAGTAGTAATGGGTGAGTGAGAACATTTGCTTTCTAGATGTCTGTACTATTTTTTTTTCATCTAAATTTTATGAATATAAGTTTTGCCTACATGCAACTATGTGTACAGCACCTACAGAGGCCAGAAGCGGGCACTGCACCTGCATCTGGAGTATGAATTGTTTTGAGCCTCTATGTGGATGCTGGGATCTAAACCCAGATCCTCTGCAAGAGCAACAAAAGCTCTTAATTATTGAGCCATCTCTCCAGGCCCAAATTATCATCATCATTATTTATTATTATTATTTATTGTGTGTGTGTTTGTACTCTGAATGTAGTATCTACAGAGGTCACAGGTGATGGATCCCTGTAGAATCAGCCATGGGCTGTTGAGAGTTGTGAGCTGCCCCGATGGATGTTGAGAACTAAACTTGGGTCCTCTGGAAGGACAGTATGTGTTCTAAGCAGCTGAGCCATCCATCCCACCAGTCCCTGATTAATTACTAAATCTGTAAGCTATAGATGGTTTCACTTTTTATGTGTATGGTGTTCATGCATTTGCAATGTTGGCAAGTGTGTGGACAAATGTGCACATGTGCCAATGAATAAGGAAGCCAGAGCTTGATATGTATCCTCCATTTTTCTCTACTTTATTTACTAAGGGAGCCTGATGACTCAGATAGCCAGCTTGCTTCAGGAACTCTCTGTTTCTGTGTCCCCAGTGCTGGGATTACCGGTGGCCATGGTCTGCTTGGTTTTATATGGGTGCTGGGGATCCAACTCTGGTCCTCAGGCCTTCACATCGAGAGCTTTTCTTATGGAAGCACCACCCCAGCCCTTTATTTTTGAAACTTAATAAAATTCAAGAAACAGCAGCTAGTAGATACATGTAGTCAGGCTATACACTTATAGACATAAATAAAAATATTCTAGTCATGTAGCAACACATGACATTGGAAGATACATATACATGGTTCGTTGAGACAATTCTATGTCCAAATTTAGGCATAATTTGCAAAAACAGGAAAACCAATTTAATTCATTAGCTACCTTTGTCGATTTAACTTTTACACTTTTATCAAGTAATTGTTTTTACCCATTACCTACTTTTAAATATGCCACTTAAAATTTGTATAGCAGTTACTTTAAACTAAACAAAATCCAAAAAATTCCATTACTAGTAAGGACAATTTGAACTCTCAACCACAACTACCGTACACATTTAACCCTTAAGGAATGACAATTGCCTATGATACAGTGGGTCACAGTCCAAGCTCTGAGGACAGCAGCACTCAGATGGCCCCTCCCAGTGAAGCTGGGGAGGCCAACACAATAAGGCAGTCCTGCAGTCTCAGGCAAATCCAGTGTCTCATAGGCATGTGTTGGGAATCTAGAAATGTGCACCCCCTAAGAATACTCCATTTTATTCTAATAAACAAAAAACAAAACAAACAAAATCATCTTGACACAGATGTGTTAGACCTAAAAGCTTCTCGTTTTATGTTAGAAGAAGCATACGTTATTTTAAGCAGATGTATTTGAGAAGTTGTGAATAAAAAAACATCTATCTGGCCTCAGGTGAAAAATTCAGCTGTGTGTCTGTGTTCCTTTGCTTTCACCTTGGCGAGTAGAAAGGCTGCACAGGACAGGTTCAAACACCTGCCACAGATGGTATTTATTTTCATCCCAACATGGGACAGCATCCTCACCTTAAGATCAGGTGTTTCATGGAGAATGATACAATGTATGATAAGTAAGGGTTTTAAGATCAGGGCTATGCTTATGAGTTCAGAAAACCACATCTTAGCCATGGTTTCTGTATACAATCTTTTAAAATGTACATGGAGTTTTACTGTACTTGGGCTTTGTTAACAGACCCATTTAACCCTTTTCTTTCTCCCCCAGTAACTTTGATCCTAAATCCTTCAATCTCCAGTGGTTCTTTGAAGACAGCTGTACTTCTCCTACTGATAAAAAAAACTACACCATGAGCGACATACTCAGTAACTGGGGAGTCCCCAACTCTAACTCTGAAGAAGACAGACACAGGATTTTCCACTTCTCAGTATTTCTGAGTCTTCTGCTTGTTGGAATCCTTGAGCTCCTGTTTGGGCTCAGTCAGATACTCATTGGATTTCTTGGCTGTCTGTGTGGTGTCTCTAGGCGAAGGAGTCAAATTGTGTAGCTTAAAGGGTAATAAACTAGAATATCAGTACTTTGAATAACTTGAAAATTGCATCTAAAATATATGCTTTTAAAAGTTTGACCACAAAGCATCATTTGGACTTTTTTGAAAAAAATCTCTGAAGCAACTTAAAAAAAAAAAAAAAAAAGTCAACCTATCAAACTAGACCTTTAATCTCAGTTCAGAGACAGAGGCAGGCAAATCTGAGCTCAAGGGCAGCCTGGTCTACAGAGCAAGTTCCAGGACAGCCAGGGTTACATAAAGAAACCCTGTGTTGAAAAACAAAATCAAAAATCAACATATAAAGAATATTGTACATGTAGCATACCTACACCTGGAAAAGTCATCAGTGGTTGATACTGGGGAGAAATTACTGGAGCTTCGTTGGTTTGTTCCTATGTATGTTGAAAAAACTTTCTTGTTAGGCCTGATAATACTTTTATGGTTATAGAAGTGGGTGTCTTAGTCTTAAAAAATATATATTATATATTTATATGTTTAGGATAAAGGCCATGTTTTTAAAATACTTTACCCTCAAACCTGAAGCTGACAGAAAAATGTTGTATTTAGCTGATAGGCACATGGCAATTCATTCTACTTTTTTTTTTTTTTTAATCTTTTCATGATTTATGGTAATACCTTGAAAAAAATCAATCTTTTAAAAGCTGGTTTCTATTTATGCTGATCTTTAAAAGGTAACAGTGTGTTTACTGTATTAAAATGTTACAAAACAGAGAAAACTAAAAATCTACACTTTTCTGGATGTTATCACTGCTTCAATTGATCTTATCTCAATTTTACTGAGCTTATGATTTGGAAAGTGGGCTGGAGAGACGGCTCATCAAGTAAGCCCTGCTGTTCCTGCAAAGAATTGAAGTTTGGGACCCAGCACCCACACTGGCAACACAGGGCATCCTGAAACTCCAGTTTCCACGGATCCAGTACCCTCTTCTAGATTCCAGGGCAACTGTGCACACACAAGTACAAATTACTTAGAAAGTGATTTAGACTTGCTGTTCTTACAGAGGACTTGGGTTCAATTCCTAGCATGTGGTTTATAACCGCCTCTAATCCAAATTCCACGGAATCCAGTGCGTTATTCTGGCCTCTATTACAAGAATTCTATTTGGTCTTCTAATAAAAACCTAGAGCCAGGTATTGGAGAAAAAGCTGAAAGATCAGATTCACGGCTAAATCCATTGCTTGACTGTCCTCTGATTTCAGACAAACTTTATTAAATACACAATATACCACTACAGGCCTCTGTGGGCACCAGGCTCACATGCACTTACATACAAGACAAGCCAAACACTCATAAAATAAAAATAAATTTTAAAACAAAACAGAACATAAACAAACAAAGAAGAAGAAAAAAAAAGCCAAACATGCCCAAGCGGCAAACCACAACCACTGAACAGCTTGGGATCAGAAACACCCTGGACTGACCCTTCGAACCCCACTCCAACTATAGGAATACCAGACTCATTCTTGAGGGAGGGGGGACAAAACTGGATTTGGCCAGGAGTGGAGACTGATCCAAGCATTATTGGGTCAGTGGGACCATAGGA
>PVIH01003617.1:0-15768 GCA_004025045.1 Sigmodon hispidus
CTCAGTGAGGGCCCTGGTCTCCACTGTGTCCTCCCTCAGTGAGGACCCTGGTCTCCACTGTGTCCATCCTCAGTGAGGGCCCTGGTCTCCACTGTGTCCTCCTCAGTGAGGGCCCTGGTCTCCACTGTGTCCTCCTCAGTGAGGGCCCTGGTCTCCACCGGCCCTTGAGGAGCCTGATTTGGTGAAAGAACAAGGCGGGAGAGTGATTTCTCCTTCAGAATTCAGACCCAGCATGTTGGGTCCGTGCTTAGGAACACAGAATAGAATCTGAGCCATTGTTCTAAGAGAGGAAGCAAAGGGCCCTGAGGGGAAGGAAAGGGTTTGATGTGCTAAGGACAGTAGTAATTTTTAAATGCCCTTCTACTTGATATCATATCATAGAACAGCTTCTTTCCCCTTTGCCTCCTAATTTTTAATTTTCCTATTAAGTCACACTTTGACTGTTGTAGAAGATAGCAGGACCAATTATTTGCTTCCAGGTACCTAGCAGCTATCTCTGCTGGCATGGCCTTTCCCCTTTACACACATTATTTTGTTCAATTAAGAAGATCATGCTCACCTCTCTGACAGCATCGTATCTTGGTTTCAGAGAGAGAAAGAGTTGGAAAAGGCAGACCTGCCTTGCCCTGGGGGTTCTGCCCTGTCCATGACTGGTGCAGACCTGAGCCTAAGTGGGCCTTGCTAGGCAGCTCCCCACCTATCTTCATGCTCTGCTTTGGAGTCGCCTCCGTTAGCATAAAAACCTGTTCCTCATCCCTTCCGTGAATTTCATCATTTCCAGTTATGACTTTTACTTGTAACATAACTTGAAGAAAAGAAAAAGCCCTAGTAACTCCCTGGTTAATCTGGAAGTGACAGCAGCATCTGGCTGGGAGGGATAGGGAGTTGGAAGAAGAGTAAGATGCCTGTCGTGGGAAGCAGGCTTGCCGCAGGTGGAGGCAGAGATGCCCTCCCCCGTGACTGGTGTCTGTCTCTTTCAGCTATCGTGGAAAACATGGCAGAGTTCCGCCCGGAGATGTGCACTGAGGCTGCCCAGCAGGGGCTCCTGCAGTGGCTGTTGAAGAGGCTGAAGGTAAGGGGCAGTGCCTGTGGGTGTGGATGGAGGGAGCCTGCCAGCTCCTGGCCGACCTTAGGCTCTAGTTTGGGAAGCTGCTACCCTCCTTACCCTTTCATCGATCATCTTCCCCTCCTTTTAAAAGATCTTTCTGAGGTCCACTTCTTCAAATCTATTGCTAATATATTGTTATATATATAGTGTATATATTCTTTCACAGATTTTCTATACATATATAGAAGACAGTGTTGTGTGTGCGCGCGTGCGTGCGTGCGTGCGTGCGTGCGTGCGTGCGTGCGTGTGTGTGTGTGTGTGTGTGTGTGTGTGTGTGCCATTAAAAGGGTTATAATGATGTTTCTTTATGAAAATTGCTTTTTTCACAGAACTTACAATGATTACCCAGTGTCCCGTTGGACAAATATACCAAAAATTGTTAAGTTTTTGAGATAAGGATTCATGGAGCCCAGGCTGTCCTGTAACCCAGGAGACCTTGAATTTGAGATCTTGCTTCTATTTCCAAGTGCTGAGATTATAGATATGTGCCACCCTGCCCAATCTATGCCATGGTGAGGCTTGAGCCCAGGACTCAGCTGCAGCCCATCCTTAGCTCTCAATTTTAATTTAAGCACTTCCATTTCCAGTTTTTGCCTGTTGTAAGCAGTTTGCAGTGAGTATCACATCTAAACACTATTCTGATGCACTTATCTCAGTTTATGTGCATGATAAACCCCGGAAGTGAAATGATCAGGCCAAAGGTGCTCACATTAGCATTTGAGTTAGGTGTGGCAAAGTTGGCATCTTTCAAGGTTGTCCCTCTAAGGTGGGAAGTTTTCTCCTGATCTCTTACAACACCAGGCATTATCAAACTTAAGGGTTTTTTATACTTAATAAAAAAAACTGATGGTATTTTAAAATCAAGGAATGTATATTGGTTTCTGGCTGTTTCATAGCCATCTATGGTCTTGGGGAAGTAGCTCAGTGGGTAGTGTGCCCATACCCCCTATAATCCCAGCACATGGGAGGTGGAAGCTGAAAGATCAGAAGTTCAAAGTCATCCTCTACCTACAAGCCCAGTCCAGCCTGGGCTACCGGAGCCTCTCTCAAGACAACAGTAATGTAGCTAGTTGTATACATTTCTTGTAGTTTCATATTTGCATCCTTTGTTCTTGTCTCTGTGGGTTCATTCTCTTTCTTATCATGGTGTCAGATCCTTTAACAATTAGTGCTGTCCCTTAGAGTCAGTGAGACAAGAAGGGCAGAGCTGTTAGCTTGCCCTCTGTGTAATAGGAGGCAGTAGCGTACACGCTCCTGCGGTGGTCCTCGGCTGGCAAGGAAGGAGTGCTTTAAAGAAGGGTGACCGTGAAGTGGTCATGGCTTATCTAGAAAATCTGAGGTCTATCAAGTCAAGCTCGTTCTCCTTGTCTTGGCTAAAGGGAAGTTTCTGCCCTGACAGTCTAGGTCTTCTCCAGCTTTACTCACATAACCATTGGTTCCCATTAACTTGAAATGTAGACACACACATGCCTGTCAAAGGATACTAGGTCCCGCTGGACTGTTGGTGGAGATAGGCCCATTTGCCTGGCAGGGCTAATGCACTGAGCCCCTGAAAGCCCTCCTCCTCCTCCTCCTCCTCCTCCTCCTCCTCCTCCTTCTCCTCCTCCTCCTCCTCCTCCTCTCCCTTCTCCTTCTCAGGCCTGTATCCAGCAGGTAGCTAATTCATACTCTGCCACCTTCGAATCTTCTTTGATTTCTATGTCTGGATGTTCTTTGGCTTTAAACTGAACTTGATCCACATACAGTTCCTTTCCCACGTATTTCCCCAATAGTATGTGTTTCTATCCTCTAAGCCTTTGAAACACTTTTGGAATGAGTGCTGGAGGAGAGGAGAGTCAAAACGGAAGGGATGGGATGGGATGGTAGTGGGAGCCTGGGTTACTGATGGAATTTGTGGTCCCAACCTTAACACACACAAAATAATCTAATAGTTTTACTCTCTCTGTAGTCAGGACAAGTTTTTTCAGTTTCTTGGGACTTACTGATGAATTTAAGGGTCATTCTTTAAAATTCCTCTGTCCTTTGAAGTGTATTCAAACTTGGCCATAACAGCATTCTTTCACTTGCTCTTCCTCACTCTCGGCTCTGCTCTTCTTTAGTCTTTCTTCTTTTGGAATTGGTTATATAGGAAGAGAAATTGGAACCTTTGGGTGTTTAGTCTTTCTATTTTAGCAGGCTATTATTGAGTTTAGCCTTAGGGCACAGAAATATGTATAATCCCCCAGACAGGAATAGCCTTGTTGCTATCTAAAACCATTTTCAAGGTTCCTGGTATTTAAACAGTAAATTGCTATTTGGTTATTTTACTGGAAAATAAGTCCCTTTAGAAAAACCTTCTGCTGGGTGAAACGTGTGGAACATTCACAGAAGCAAGCCAGACTGAAGGGGCAGGGCAGCAAGAAGCCATGACTTTTGAAGGGGCTTCATTATGGCTCCCCAGCCTAAGAAAGCGCATGTTGTACTCTTCACCGGCATCAGCCTTGGAAACAGCCCTAGGTGACTAGACCCGGAGCCTGCCTAGAGCTTGTGGCTGCAGCCAATGCTCTTTCACTTGTCCAGTCTGTTGTCTCTGGAAAATTCAGATTATCTTTCTCACCACTGAGGTCCCATGAGGTGACTGAAGACTAATATGAGGGTGCTTTTCAATTGTGAGCATCTAGACAGCCAAGGCCTTCAGCAGAAGTTGTGTTGAGATCACCAGTACAGCTTTAAAAGCCAGGTTCCCTGGACACAGCTCACATCTTCTGTCCTAGTCAGGGTTACTATTGCTGTGCTGAAACACCATGACCAAAAGCAAGCTGGGAGGGAAGGGTTAATTTGAACCCTCCACCATTGTAGTCCATCACTGAAGGAACTGAGGTCAGGACTCAAAAGGGCAGGAACCTGGAGGCAGGAGCCGATGCCAGGCCATGGGGAGATGCTGATTAGCTTGTTCCTCATGGCTTGCTCAGTCTGCTTTCTTATGTGCTAGCCAGTACATCTACCAGCTCGGAATATTCTAGAAGCATTCCTTATGTGGTTTTAGTGTATGTCCCTCACTAAGATCTGTTGGGCTCTAGAAAGTGGTGCCTCTTTTCATTCTTTATCCTACAGACTGATACAGTGGGAAGCTCCTTCACCTTCCCTGGCTGTCCGCCGACCTGCTGTGATACATACTCCTGGGCCTCAGAGCCGCCTTCCTGCCTGCTCTCAGGCCCCTTCTGACTTAGTCTGCTCTTTTCACTCCTCAGTTCTGAAATGTTAGCCTTGTTTCTTGTTGCATATCCCCCTTGATTCTCCTCTGTACTGCAAAGATAAAATGTCAGACCTCCGCTTTGCTTATGTCCTGTCTCTGCCGGACACAGACCCTTTTTCCTTCTGTATTTTTAAGTACACATAACCACTGTGAGACAGCTTGAGTCCCCCCTGCATAATTCTTAGACTTGAAAGAAAGGCAGTGTGTAACTTGTATTATGGATAAGTAACGAAAAGTCAAGACCTAAAGATGCTAAGTGCCTTGCCCAAACCTGTCTGGGTAGAGTTGAAGCGGGGACTTAGCCCACAACTCCAGAAGTGTTCTCATGGACCTTCCCATGAGGCTGCTTGCCTCCAGCCCATCCACCTTTCTGGTTTCTGAAGATCAGCCCCTTCAGGTTTTTCTAATGGATTTCCCCTGGTTAGTGGACCTGGATTCTAGCATTCATCTGCAATTGTGCCCTACACTGGTGGGACACCTTTTCTTCATCTGGAAAGTAAAGGTGATCTCATCCCCAACTGACTTCCTTACTCCAGATAACCTGAATGGAAGACCCAGGCTGGCTCTCTCTCTTATATCTTCTCTTGTCTTTTCTTTTGTGGGTCCTTACAGATTCTTAGGTCCCCCAGCTGTACTTAATCTTCAAAGCTAGGGTTGAGCCTCGTGTTTAGCAAGCCCTCATGGTGAGTGATGGAAGAGAAAGTCTCAGCTGAAATTCTAGAATCCTATGTGTCTAGCTTGTTGGATTAAACCCCACATTTAGACTGATGATCCATACTTATTTAGGGATCTTTAGTAATTCTCAGTAGGGGCCGAAGTGTGGCAGGCGCATTAGATACAGGGAGCATCACTTTGTGCTGGTAGCCTAGCAGTATGTAGCAATAGGCGTGGGGCTTTTGTTCATCCACCAAATGAAACTCTCTAATTTGTACTAAGGAGGATAAGACCTATTGCAGAGTATATTAGATGGATTAGCAAGCCAACAGATGAGTATCTCTCTGGCATCAGTTTTTTACGCAGGCACTGCCAATGTTAGGATGCCATGTACTGTACAAAACCAGAAGATTCCTAAAGAATGGAATTAGGATTCCCACTCAATTTTCAGTTAAACCAACATTCCAAGAACCATTGGTCCATTCAGTACAAGCTAATCAATTCACAACTGGTTAAGCAGCCAGTATGACTGCTCTTTGGCCCCAGCAACGGGAGGTTGCTTTGACAGTTGTAAGGAACTGGCAATGTGTCCGAACCCCACCTTCACACATGTTCAGGTGAACTGCAGATATAACCTCCAGCCTCTGGCTGTGGGTGCTGGCATAATTGTTTTCTATATTCCAAAAAAGCAGCAGCTTCCAAAAATAAGTTTAATTTTATTCAAGGCTAGTCCATGCTGGGTACAAACCTAGGCTTGACTCTGCAATTACTCTGACAGCTGGAAGATTTAGGATCACCAGCCTCCTGGGTGGAAGAACCCTACAAGCTCCCAGTCCCCCTGGTTTATATAGTACCTGCCCAAAGAACTCTCCTCCGTCCTCATTCTGATGAGCTGTCTTTGGGGCTGGCAGTTTATACTGTGGAATCTCTGGCTAGTAGGTTTTTTCTCTGGCTGGCCATGGAGGGTTGGTCTCCCTCCTTTCCACCTGCCCAGCTTCAAGTGCCATTACCACCATCATCTCTGCGCTTTCCCCAGCTGACACTGACTTCATGTATTAACTGCCTGCCTGCCACATGTGAAATACTCTTCTAGATTCCTGCATGTGTGTTTCTGATCTCCAGAGACAGCTCTGCCAAAAGCATGCAGCTGCCCCCAGTTTTCAGATGAGGAGGGAGCTCCATGAAAGTGGACAGGGGAGCCAGTAAGCTGGGCCTGCATCTCTCCAAAGCAGCCTCCTTCTGCCAGGCTGCCTCAGACTAGCTCCACATTACATGTCTCAGGGCTGGGAGCAGCCACGCCTAAACATTTTGGTTTTCTGATTAGATCTCTCCTTTGTGCCAGTTTCTCTAAAAGATCGCCTATGTTTTTAAAAAAAAGGTAACAGACTTCCGATTTGGCTTCTTTTTCCTTTGGGTAAACTGGAGACTCCTTATTGTGTCAGAGAGCAGGAACTGGAGTTCTCCTGAACAATAGGGGTCCTCAGTAGGGACTCAGTGCCGGGTGAGTGCTCACTCAGCCTCGCTCATTTAGTGCAGCCACCTCAGAAGCTGTGGCACATAGGAGACGCTGGGTTAGAGAACAGTCAGAGCCCCTTATGCTGAGTGCTTAGAGCTAAGACTCCAACTCCAGTCCAGGAGCCTCAGCCCACTCTGTGCCTCAGATACTTTCATATTACCCTGCATGATCCACACAGAACTCTCCAAAGAAGGTTTTTTTTTTTTTTTTTTTAAAGAATATATTGTATCTGTTTATTTAGTGTATGCATGTGCACACCATAGTCTATATGTAAAGGACAGGGGCCAACTTCTTTCTTTCCTTCTACCCTGTGGGTCCAGGGATCAAAATCAGCTTGTCAGGCTTTGTGGCAAGTACCTCAACTGCTATTCCAGAAATATTGTTTTAATTTCCAATTACAGATGGAGAAACAGAGGAAGAACTTTACTTGGGTCATAGATCTTGTTATTGGTTCTTGATGTTATTGTCTCGGTAATTTTGTTTTTACCAGTGATGATTTTTTAAGTAGTTAAATACAGAAGGCTGTGTATATGTGTGTGTGTGTGTGTGTGTGTGTGTGCACATGTGTCTTTCCTAGCAATTCAATATCTATTTGAAGGAAAAATACCCTTACATTAGCAGAAAGCATCATTTGATTGTATGTTAAATGCTCTAGTCACTACTAATAGAGTGTTCCTCTTTGTCTGCTCTTCACTGATTTTTGTATAGGAACTACCAAGCCTAGCTTCACAAAGGTTTGATGTCAATAGAGGAAAAGGGTCTTGAGCTGGAGTGTACAGTGCTCCACAGCTGTCAAGTGTCACCAGTTCTTTGTAGCAAAAAGTTTCTGGCCCAGACTTTTCGGCCTTGTCCTGAGATTCAGACCTGCTCGCAGCCCCACTGCCACTCAGCCCCAAATAATCACACAAAGGCTTGTATTAATTTCATGCTGATTTGCCTATGGCTCAGACATACTGCTAGCTAGCTCTTGCTTTTAAACTAACCAATGATTCTTATCTTGTTTAGCCATGGGATGTGGTACCTTTTCTCAGAGCAGCATTTTGACTTCTTTTCTCTGCGTCTGCTGGTATCTCTCCTTGACTCTTCCTCTTCCCAGAGTTTTCTTAGTTTGGTAGCCCCGGCTACATTTCCTGTCTGCCTTCTGGTGAATCAGCATTTTATTAAACCTGTAGGAGGGACAAATATTTACAATGTACCTAAACATAATCCCACAGCAGCTTTTCCCTGAAAATCTCCACATAGCCTGTGGGAAATTCAGTCCACCACCTTAGTTACCTCAGCTCAGTTTGGGAACACCAGACTTTGTGGCACATAGGTACAAGGTTCAGTTTTGATCCACCTCTGTTGGCTGTGTGCTTAATCTGTCTCACATATAGCAAGTGCCTGATAATTTGTTATTGAAAGGAAGAGAAGGACTCTCTTTTAACTTTGAAGCAGAAGTTTATGAAATCCACTAAAGGACAAGAAGCATGGATGCCCAGAAAGACCATGGATATGGTGGCCTGGTGTTGCTGGCCCTTCCTTCATTTACCAGTGTCCTGTTTCAAAATACCCTGGCTTTTGAAAAAGCTGCATGTAAATTGATGTGTCTAAAATTATTTAAAACCTAATTGCAACACTGGAGGCTTAAGTCATTTGAGTAAGAGATTTTCTTTTTTAAACAAAGCCTTGATTCTGACAGAGATAACCACTGCTTGGCTTTCTACCCCTGTTTTGCTTGAGTTTATAAAACCCTCTTCCTTTGGGTGGGATCTACCATGGACTGTACTTAAGCTCTGACTGTTAGGTTTCTTGAAATAAGGCCTCCAGCTTGCCAGGGAACATACAGTGCAGCCAGCATGTGTACGACCTTGCATTTATGGGTCTTTTAACCCAAGATGGGTCAGAAGCGGCCACCCTCCTGAAACCCTGTGGGATGCACTCTGGCTTGATGAGGAAGACGTGCACAGAAAACTGAGCTGGCGCCGGCTATTGCTTGATTAGACGCCGCCGCTCTTCCTCCTTAAGTACAAAATCAATGTTCAAACAGATCTGTGAATGGTGAGACGTGATAGAAGAACTAGCCTCAGTGTGAACGCTTGCCCTGTTCTCCATAGCTACAGAAATGATGTATTAGTTCAAAAACGTGAATACAAAGCAGAGGCTGTGCTGATTCAAGTCATTGTCTATGTGCCTGCATCTCAAGGAACTGGCTCCTGTAAATAACACCAGTGAGGCATGCACCATTATCCAAGGTGCCATGTTGAAGTTTCCAAACTGAAGTAACTGGACAGCCATGAAAGATGGTCTCTGCAGTGGACGTGTCCCTGCTGAGTCTTGAAGCTGCAGAGCACACAGCAGGGAAAGAATTGTGGCTAGTAATTTAGGTATTAAAATATTAACACATTTTTGCATATTTAATGTGGTTTCCTTTTTAAATAGTAGGCAGATTATGGTTTACAAGCAGATAGGTTTATGGTTTCAAATTAAATATTAAACATTAAAAAAATTCCAAAAGAAGCCACTTCGTTATAAATATTTTTAGCTAATCTGAACAGAGCTAGCTTTCTTTCCAACTTCTGTGATTATGCATCAGCTAATTTACAGCCTCATTTTGTGACTGTAACTTGTAAATTGGAGTTTCATGTGTTTTAAGTTCAAAACTTTCTCTTATTTGCCTTGGGCACACACAGTCTCTGGACTTAAAATATAGGCACATATTTAAGGTACATTTAACACACTGGGTAGGGCTGCCGTGACTTATGATGGAGTACCCATGTCTATCTCTGAATGCAGCAAGGTGATGTTCTTTCTGCCCTAACCTGCCTTTCTTTTAACTTCCTAGTCTCTAGTGAGCAGTTTGCCCAGGAAAGGGAGCAAGATGCCTTAATGGCTTTCTCGTTTTTGTTTCCTACAGGCCAAGATGCCCTTCGATGCCAACAAGCTGTATTGCAGTGAAGTGCTGGCCATCCTGCTCCAGGACAATGATGGTGAGTTCCGTCCTCCAGACGCAGGGCCGAGCCGGGGCCACGCTCACCTCATAGCCTGTGAACTTGCCTTGGACATTGTCTGAATTCTCCGCTTGCTCTCCGCGCAGCCTTTGTGCTCTGTCGAGCTGTATTGATTTTGTTTGCTGATGGGTCAGTGGTAGACGGCTGTAAAATCTGACAGTTGGCTTCATTTTTTTTTTTTTTTTCCTTCTTTAGAGAACAGGGAGCTGCTGGGGGAGCTGGACGGAATCGATGTGCTTCTTCAGCAGTTGTCTGTGAGTAATCTTCTTGCTTCCTGTGAGCCATGAAGGTCTGTGGCCTGATGTAAGTGGGTGGAGCTGGAAAACCTGGGAAGGAACAGCCACATGGTGCACCAAGGCAGGCTGGAGGCCACAAAGTTTGCCTCCTTTTGTTAGTCACTGGTTCTTTCTGACCAAGTGTCACTGTGAACCTGAAGCAGCCTTTCCTGACCCTTAGCCCAAGGGCAGCGAGCTTTCCTCTATATCCTTAGGCTAGAAAGAGCTTAACGTTCATCTGCCTTATTCTCAACGTTATTCTGCTCCTTTCCTTTTGGTCCACCCCTAAAGGAGTCTGCTCAATTAGGCTCCAGATGAGCTCAGAGAGAGCCACTTCCAGCACAGTGGGCACGAGGTCGTAAGGACAGTAGGGATGGCTCTGCCACTGCAAGCAAGAGTGAGAAATTGGAAACTGTCAATTGCTTGATGAAAGAAGTGTAAATCCAGTTGAAATGTTATTTTGCTGGCATTCTGGAAATGCCATCAAGATTTCTCTTAACAAACCTCATCTGTGTGATTCCGAAACAGCACTGAAAATAGACCATTTGGATACAGGCTGGAGAGTGTTGAGTGCCTGGGATGGCAGTTTACATACAGCTTCCCTGCAGTGCCAGCCAAGAGAGTGACTTGGCCTCCACCCTAAAAATAGAGAACTCTGTGGCGTAAAGCCGTTTCCCCTCCCTATGAGGTACTCAGGCCTCATCTTGTGCAGTCATCAGTGGGAAGGAGACCCAGTGGCGCCTCCTGCCCAGCTCAGAGGCTTCTTTCAGATTTTGCTCAGCTCTGACGTACAGAACTGACCAGATCTCTTCCTGGGATTGAGCCCTGATGTTGAATGGGGGTTCAGCAGCACTGCTGAGAAGAAGTTCCTTTTCTTCTCAGGAGATAGATAGGCTTGGCTCCTGTGGCACATGAGGAGAGCTGGTGGGTAGGACCGTGTAGAAGCAAGGATGTGGGAGTCTCTGCCAGGGTTGGTTTGGGACCTGAACTATGGTTTGGGAATTGTCTCCTCTCTCTATTTTACTGTGTGTCTCTTATGGACTTGTCTATTTCTGTCATATTTCACAGTGAAAGAGGATTGAGGGGTGCTGTTTTGTTTTGTTGATCTGCCTTTTTGAAGCTGTCAATCAGTCATGGGTCCAGTGTTGAGCTAACTGTTTTTATATGAGCTGATACATATGTGTCCACAGGTCAGGAAACTTAGATTCTCTAAACTAGAACCTGGTGAGAGAGAACTTCATTATCGTAGAATTCTGTTTCCTTGGTGGGATTTTCATGACAGGCAGGCTTTGGAAATTGTTGGATGGTAGCTGATGGAACAGCATTCATTGTTGCCTCCTTTCTGCTCTCATTGCTTGGCAGGTGTTTAAAAGACACAACCCTAGCACAGCAGAGGAGCAGGAGATGATGGAGAACCTGTTTGATGCACTCTGCTCCTGCCTGATGCTCAGCTCCAATAGAGAGCGCTTCCTGAAGGGTGAGGGCCTTCAGCTCATGAATCTCATGCTCAGGTATGCTTCTGGGCCCCTGTCAGTTTGCTCCTCCTCACTGGTGCCTCTCTGTTTGCTCCTCACAGCTAGCCGGGATTTGAGACTTATAACTGCGGCCCTTTACTCATCCAGAACGATGTTCATTTGGGATATGTTCTAAGGTGTCTGGTCTTTTCAGAAATGAAGGGTGTTGTTTTAGGTTTCTGGCTGGGACTTTTGGGCCTAGCGCCCAGGTTCTGACCCGTAGACCCGCAAGACTCGCAGACCCACAGTCCCACAGAAACACAGATGCTTGCATTAATTTTACACTGATTGACCTAGGACCCAGGCATATAACTTGCTAACTCCTTCATCTTAACTCAATCCATGATCTATATCTTGTTCAGCCATTCGGCTCAGTACCTTTTCTCAGCAGCATTTCAACTTCTTTCCTTTGCATCTCCTGGCATCTCTGTGGCATCTCTCTGCTCTGAGATGTTCCCAGAGTTTTCTTAGTCTGGTAGCCCAGCCCACACTTCCCATCTGCCTTTGGCCAATCAGCATTTTTATTAAACCAGTATGCAGGACCATTATTTACAGTGTAATAACATAATCCTACTACAGAGGGTTGATAAATAAAGATGTATACTGTTCGTGTGCTGGGTGTCATTTGGTAATGTGGCCACTACCTTGAAAGACCATGTCTTTGTTCTTTTTTTGGTTCTGTTGGTTTGGGGAAAAGCTAACCATTACCTTCTAAGCCAGTGGTTCTCAGTGTTTCCAATGCTGCAGCCCTTAATACTGTTCCTCATGTTGTGGTGACCCCAACCATAAAATTATTTTCAGTGCTACTTCATAACTATAGTTTTGCTATTGTTAGGAATCATAATGTAAGTATCTCATATGCACAATGTTTACATGTGACCCCTGTAGGGGTCATGACTCACAAATTGAGAACCATTGTTCTAAACTTAGGCTTGTTCATTTCTAAACTTAGCTCAGTTTTTTGTTTTGTTTTTATATCCTCTGTAGACCTCTTAGTCTATATTTCTGCTGTTGACAGCAAATATTTATTTTTATTCATTCAGTAATAAATTCTGCATGTGCTATGGAGCCTAAGCACAGGGAATATGAAAATGTGAAGGATGGTTAGATTTTGGGGCTTAGTATTTTTCTTTAATGTATATTTTTACTTTTGCTCTATTCTTTAAAGATGATACTGCTCCAGCGTCTGTTACCACAGAATCTTAAAAGAGGGAAATGCTTTGTTTTGCTATCTTTTATTGATAAATGTGATGAAAGAAACATTTAATCCTGGGGTGGGTGGGGGATAAAAGTTGCTGAGGAGATAACCAGAGTGGAGCACCACTAAGGGACAGCTTTTGAAACTGAAAGACATTGGTGGTGGTGTAATCTTTATGGAATTCATGGAACTGAGCCAGGGTGGGCCATCTTGAAAGCTCTAATCACGTGCAGTGACAACTCTGAACAAGAGTAGGTTTATGAAAATTTCTTGCAAATTTGACATATACTTATTCAGTGTGATTTAAATTGCAGACCATCAGTCTGTTTTCTCTTAGAATGTTAGCTGTCGGGGAGGATCCTCCTCCAGATGCTAAGAAGCCCCCTCTGTCACTCAACATTGTCTGTCTTGGATGGACATTATCTTCTAGGTTTTAGTTATTGTTTTTTAACTTAACATGGAGTTGGTCATTCTGTGACCTAATCTTCCTGAGAGTGCATGTGAGGGACATGGGGGACATTCTTACATGGCACTTCTGGTCATTTCCATTGTTTCACTATCATGGCAAACTCCACTATGACCATTTGTGTTTTAAATGATTTGGGATTGTCAATGTCCAGGTCTCTAAAATTCTTTTTCTTTAAAAGGCTTGTGAAGGGCTGAGGTATGCCTGTCATCCAGTGTATCCTTGGCCTTGGATTGATTGAAAAATCTTCTTTTGAGAAATTGCTTTTAAAAGCAAACTGTTTTTTAAAGTGCAGAGAGTGTTATGGGAAATTGCTCAGCAGCCTGTACTGTTGAGCTGATTTGGGCTTTGATTTCTTGAGATTGTTTATCTCTTGCTCTTCTAATTGCCTGTCCTCTGTTAAAATGACCACTGTCTCTCAAGCAAAGCATTTGGCTGTCTGGGTGTTCTAACCTTAGAGTCAGACTCTAAAGAGACTGTCTTCTCCTAAGCTTCTTACAGGCCTGAACTGCCAGTGTCTGGATGGTTGAGTGCAGACATGAAGTGATGAATTCCTGCAGCATATGGCTCTGTAATGTGTAGCAGTGGGGAGCTGAATAAATAACCAGAAATATGGATTATTCAAACAGGAACTCTGAGGTTCTGGGAGGCTAATTAAAGCTCCAAAGGGCTGGAGTCTGAGCCGCACCTCTCGGAGCTACCTCTCAGTTCTCAGTGCTGAAATTGGGATTCCATCTTTTGAATTAATTAGCAGGATTCACTGACTCAGCATTTCCTTTTGTCTCTTGCCCATGCTCTATTTCTTGTTTGTTTTTCTCCTTCAGACTTCCAAGTGGAAAGCTTGGGAAGGAAAAGTTCCCCTATTCTGGTTAGTTTTCCTCTGTCTAGAGAAAGCCCATTCAGAACTAGGATACCGGAACACTGGAAGAGCAGGGAGATTTCTGTGCTTCCGTTGCCCTGGACTATGAATCTTCTCTTTATCCCGTCAGTCCCTGGCCCCCTGAGAGAAGCCAGCTTGTACAGAAGTCAGTCCAGGGGGCTGCATGAGAGCATGGGCTGTGGAGTGGAGGTCATCATAGACTTGGGGCCTGGGCCTCTCATCTGCAGACTCTGGATATTTGTTGAGTTGCTTTAAATTTTCTGCCTCTGGCCTTTATTTGCTTACTTATTTTTATGAAAAGTAAGGGAAATAGTGCTAAATTTTCAAGGATTTTAAGGGAACCAAATTTTATGATGTTGGGCCACTCAGAGCTACTAAGACACTGATAAGGTACTATGTTAATTGTATGTTAAGTGTTAGGCCTATATGGTAAACAAGACAAGATTCCTGACTTTAAGAAAGTTTGAAGTATCTGGGTGGTAGTGGCAACATGCACCTTTAATCCCAGAGGCAGAGGCAGGTGGATCTGAGTGATCTCAAAGCCCAGGCTGGTGTATGGAGTGAGTTCCAGGACAGCCAGACCTATACAGAGGAGCCCTGTTGGGGGGCGGGAAGGAGGGGGGGAGGGGCTAGTGAGAAAGGCAAGACATTGAATAATTAATATAGCACTATGATATTAAGAGGAGCAGTTTTTTACATATATACTTAAGAAAGTTTTTAAATTTCTGATGATAAATAATCAAGGAACACCAGCAAGGTAGCTATTTATGCACACGAACAGGCTTGTACACACATGCAGACACACAAACATGTTTATAGACACATGTATGTGCATGTTCGAGAACACGCGCACACACAGGCTCCGAGCTTCCCTAACCCCGACTGTTTAGATGCTGTAACATTTTGTTATTTCCTCTGATAACACTGTTGGTGTTTATGGTTGGACCTCATGATACAGCCTCTGTCCTTGTCACATCTTCCAGGCTGATCTTCTGCCTCCTAAATTCTGGATGTGGTGCCTTTTGTTTGCTGTGCCAGACACCACTGGATGGCCAGCTAGACTAGACTTTTTTTTTTTTTAACTTTGTAGTCCTGGTAGTCTGGAACTCTCAGAGATCTGCCTGCCTCTGTCTCCCAAGTTCTGGTATTTAAGACATGTGCTATCGTACCCAGAGCAGGGACCGATCTTCTCTTGTACAAGGATAGATATACATTGGCTTTCAGTCCATCTTTTCATGAACCAGAAAATCTAAGAATGTTCTTACTGTTTAGAACCACTGATGCAGAAGTTCTAACAGATCCCCATAGACAGGCCACAGAGAGGAGCAAAGCTTTTTTAAAGACCATGGAGTGAATAGTCCACTTCTTACCTGAAGTGTTTAGCCCAGGTTTTCCCTGCCACCTTTTTAGAAGATGAAGAGCAGAGAACGGCCTGAGGGGTGTGTGTGTGTGATACTGGTCCTCAGGTTCCCATAAAGGCAGCACAGGCTCCAGCTCTGTCCCCTTCGGGCCTTCAATCTTCGTCTGTCTGTCTTCACCTCCTGAGTCCTCCTGAGCCTCTCCTGCCTCCTCCTTCCTGCAGATGTTTAGGGACTGAGCTCTGGCTCCACCCACTTTTCACCCCTGGGGCCTTTGTATTCTTCTACCACCCAGCAGCCAGTAGGGTGGTCAGGTGCTTCTCCTCATTCCTGGGCTGTCTGGGTTCACAGCACTTGACAGAATCGATGTGTGTGGGGGGGAGTATTTTGTGTAATTTGCACTTCTCTTTGCCAAAGAACAAATGAAGACTTTTTGAGGGAAGAAGAAAAGATTGTTGCAGGCAGTCATATTGAGAGTGGGTCTCATGCTGTGATAGAAGCAGCAGGCAGCCGTCCTGTCCTATAGGAGCCACAGTGAAAGAAAGGAAAAAATACCAGATTTCCCATGTGGTCC